>REGO01000339.1:433717-444263 GCA_010120015.1 Rhombomys opimus
GTTGGTGGTGTCGCTGAGTTTCATTGCTTGTATTCTTTTGGGTTTTTTGTTGTGTAGTTATCTATTTCCTCTGTTTCCTTAGATGTAGTTGTTTTCTTTGGTTTGGAGTTTCCCTTCTAGTAACTTCTGTTGAGCTGGGTTACTATGTAGATATTCTTTAAATTTGATTTTGTCTTGGAATATTTTGAATTCTCTGTCTATGTTGATTGAAAGTTTTGCTGGGTATAGTAGTCTGGATTGGAATTTGTGGTCCCTTAAGGACTGCATGATTTCTGTCCAGGCCATTCTGGCTTTCATAGTTTCTGTTGAGAAATCTGCTGTGATTCTGATAGGTCTACTTTCATGTTACTTGGCCTTTTTCCCTTGCTGCTTTTAGAATTTTTTTCTTTGTTCTGTAGGTTCAATGTTTTGACTATGATGTGACGTGAAGAATTTCTTTTCTGGTCTAGTCTACTTGGTGTTCTGTAGGCCTCTTGTATGTTTATGGCCATATCCTTCTTTAAGTTGGGAAAGTTTTCTTCTATAATTTTCTTGAAAATATTTCCTGAACCTTTGAGCCTGATGTCTTTTTTTTCTCCACTCCTATTATTCTTAGATGTCCTCTCCATGCATGGTCCTTGGGTGGGGTATCAGTTTCTACAGGAGCCCCAGGGCCCAGGGTGGTTTTTTTTTTAATTTATTTTCATTTTTATTGGCTCTGTTGGTAGCCTTTTGGAGCTCCAGACCCCTCCAGGTCTTTCTGTCTCCCCCTTCTTTCATAAAATTCCAAGCACTCTTCCCAAAATTTGGCTATGAGTCTCAGCCTCTGCCTCAATACCTCGATCTGTAGAGTCTTTTAGCGGCCTTCTCTGGTAAGCTCCTGTCCTATTCCCTGGCTTCTCCTGCTTCCAATGTCTATCGTGTTTGCCCTTCTGATTGAGCATCTTCCCTAGGGTCTTCCTTGTTGTATATATTTTTTAGGACTATAGATTTAATATGATTATCCTATATTATATGTCTGATAACCACTTCTGAGTATATACAATGTGTATCTTTCTGTTCCTGGGTTACCTCACTCAAGATGATCTTTTCTAGGTCCCACCATTTGCCTACAAATTTCACGATTTCCTTGTTTTTAATTGCTGAGTAGAATTCCATTGTGTAAGTGTACCACAATTTCTGTATTCATTCCTCCATTGAGGGGCTTTTGGGTTGTTTTGAGATTCTGGCTTTTACTAATAAATCTGCTATGAACATGGTAGAGCAATTGTCCTTGTGGTATAATTGAGCATATTTTGGATATATGCCTGGGAGTGGTATAGCTGGATCTTGAGTTCCACTTCTTATTCTCTGTCAACTGATTGAAAGGCTGAGTGAAAAGGATGCTACTGTAAAGACACTGTTCTGAAGATTGTAAACCAAATCATTGCAAATTCCTTCCTCATATTCTTACCAATCAGTAACTACTAATATCACATGAGCTTACCAAATAGATGCCTCACAAAAATGACCAGACAACAATAATTCTTTTTTTCAATGTTAGAATCCCCACCTTTTATCTCTTTACTGTGAGCATTTCACACAGGGAAGTCTAAAAGCCTAGCACAATGTCATGTATAATGGTACTTTCCTAAAATCAGAATCTGGGACATGGAAGGAAGAATGAATGATTCCATGACCAGCCCTGGATTTTTCCAAGATCAAAGGATAGTCTACACTACATGAGACCCTGTTTTAAAAGAAACTGTGAACAAACCAAAGCCTAAATCAATAAAAGTAAGTTTTATTCAAATTGTTCATGTAAAATGTTTTTATTCTCTTGTATAATATTCAATATTTTAACTTTTATCAAATCACCTGAATTATAAGATCACACAAGTATCTTTCCTAGAAAGAATAATCTACCAATTATTTTATCTTAGAAAAATTTGGCCATTAGATTTTATCCATTTTCAAAATATTCATTAGGAACTTACAAAAAAATGTAATATTCAAAGAGAAATTGTTGTATGTGCTAATTGTATGTGCTAAAAATATGGAATATACAGTTCTTAAGAAGTTCTTTAAAAATCAATATTTAACTAACAGAAAGTGCAGTAGATAGTTTTGAACATACATATAGAACATGCATTTTATTTATAATTAAACCTCCTTTTATGTTTAAGAAGAAATTATTAAGTGACCATAAATTTAACAAAACCATATCTGACTTTCTGAAACAGTAATGACATTAGAAATATTGCCTCTGCAAAAAAAAACTAATTAATGAATCAAGAAAATTAAGTTATTGTAATATCTTCCCTTCAAATATAATTTATTAAGATCTGATATAAGAATGCAGTTGGAATTATTGTCCTTTCAGCTAAAAGTTATATTCTCATTAAGAGCCATAGAAGAGAGGCTTGTCTAACTCTGTCTTCTAAACACAGCTACCCAGTGACCTGTAAAGTCTGTAGCTGACACACTCTATCTTCATGCAGCCAAAGGTTCCAAACTCAGATTTCATTCTGACATTACAATGTTGCTCTTTCCAGGTATTTCCAAACTCAAGAATAGACTGCCTGAGCAACAATTAGCACAAGAAAATCTTCCTGCAATACAGATAATAAGTATACTAATATTTATTCTAATATGATGCAGCTTGGTTGATGAAATACAAGAGACTAGATTGCCCAGAAACCTAGGGTAAAACTCTGCACTTCTGGGATTAAAAGAAATAAAAAGTTACCCCAATGAGATTCTTCTATACTCTATACTCAGGTATCACTGCCTTGTTCAGCCATCATCCAAGAAGTTCCCTTCTGTAGCATATCAGAATAAAAACAGATACCCAGAGCCAGATATTAAACAGAGAGTGAGAGACTTTGGAATGCCCAGCCATGAATGAAAGCTTACATCAAATCTTTCCCCTGAGAACTCAGGGGACTCCATAGAAGAGGAAGAAGGATGAATAACTTCTTCTGGTGTCAACATATGTACAAATAAACAATTTATCACAACACTCTCATACACCTCTACGGAAAAATACATAAATAGACATAAATAAAATCACTAATTCTGGTATTGTTCCTATGAATTCAGACAGTAGCAAGAATGCTGGAAAACTAAAATTTAAAAATATAAACAAAGAACCATTTCTTGCTTCTTTGAGTGGTTTGTTATTAATTATAATCTTGGCTCCATTATAGCCTTGTTTTGTAAATAGTGCATTAAAAAAATTGCACCAACTTCCTGTTTGCATCCAGTCCATAACAAGATCCAGTGTTCTTATAGTCTCTCCATCATGTAACAGAAACTAAATCCTATAATGCACTTTAACATTGCCAGTGAATAGCATATTGAAATAAAAATCTGCAGACTCTATCTCAAGCAAGCAATTTAAAATAAAACAATGGAATAAGATAATACTGAATGTATCAAAGCAATAGAAAACCAATAGAAAAAATTAGAATATAGTTCAAGTGTGAAAATACTTGGGGGTCATGATCATAGTTTGAGATACCTTTTTATGATGTTCAATTTAAAAAAAATTATTTACTAAGGGTTATAGAGAGGGTGATTTTTGCTGTGTTTGACAAAGTCATATATTTCCTCATTTTTCTCCTTCACATTCCCCTTCCCATAATATATCTAATTTTAATAATATGCTATGTAATTATGCATATTCATAACATAATAATTAGGGAATTTTCTTTAAGTTTTCACTTTGAGTTTCATTTTACCTTATGTTGTATGTACTCAAAACTTGTTCAAGTAAGATTTGCTCCTCTGGTTTCTTAACCAAACAGAAGGAACACAAGATTGAATAGAATTTGTCTTTTTTAAATGATTGTCTAGGCAAGAAGAAGCCTATTCTATTGTTCAGAGAAGGGTGTGCATGCTTTTCAATATTGCTAGATACATTGGTCATAGGTGTGTGTATGTGTGTGTTTGTGTGCGTGTGTGTTTGCGTGCGTGTGTGTTTGCGTGCGTGTGTGCATAGAATGTGAAGGTAAAGGAGCTAGGCTGCCAAACTCATTCTCGGTAGTGAGGTGTGGTATAGCGCAAGCCAGATGGAGTCCCAGGTTTCTAAACAATCTCCTGTACTTGTCTCAGTAAAACTTTCTACTTGGAATCTCCGATTGCATGTAACATGTGTTCTTTTCTTACATATGGTACTTAATACTAGTTTTATAACTACGATTCTTTTCCTGGTAGGCATTGGTACAAAATTAATCCTCCTCAAATTGTACCTTTTTGTTCTATATCAAAATTATTTAAGTAAAAATAATACTGCTAGCTGATAAATGTAAACTGATGTTTTTAACACCAGTGTCTATGTTGAATGGATTCCATCTGACTACATTTAGTGAATGCTTCATAAGACAGTTTTCCTAGAATGCGTTATTCCACAGTTTACTGAAATAATGATAAATATTAAGTCTTCAAATGAGTTGCGATGGTACTTTAGACGATGTGATCTTAATATATTTTACTATCAACTGAATTTCGTTTTCTGTCGTACTTCTATAATTCTGTGGTCTCATTCAAACATAGCACAATTTCAATATGAAAACTTTTTACTTTGTTAAGTTTATTTGTGCTTCAAGGACTTAAAATATGTTTTTTTATTTTAACCTCATAATTCATTGTATGTGACATTACTTATCCATTGTTCAATTTTTTTATCTTTTGTTCATCCTTTCTCAGTGACATCATAAAGGTAAATTTTGGCTTACATGTGAGCAAACTGCAAAGATAGAAAGCAGATTTTTGCAATTCAGCTCTGTTTTGAATTGGCTCATCTTATTTCTGAGAGTGTTTTTATTTTACAATAAATTAGTTACAAAAGAAACACTGCTACTATAATAGTGTCAAATTAACCACTTCCTAAGTCATATATTTGGTTTTTCATGGAGAAAAATGTACTGTAGTTTAACAGTGAATTTTCGTGATCAGTTCAAATGTATTTGAATTGTACTAACACAGGTTTCTTTTAACAGATCTCTTTTGCTTTCAGCAGAGATGAACCATGTAAGGATGTAAGCTAGATGAAGGGGTGTGTAGATTTAGAGGTAACGGAAGTAGAAAGAAATCAGAGAGACAAAGTAAGGCTCTGTTTTTGCATCCAGGAATGTCAGATGATTACTGGGGCAAAACAATATTTGCCTGAAACACTTTAGTCTATCTCAGCTTTCCAAGGCATCGACTCTGCAGGAGTGAGCCAGTAACTGACCTCAGCAGATTTCCATTCATACAGAGAGTAGCCTACAGGGCGAAGCAGTCCAAGAAGCAGAAGAGATTAACTCTCTTATGACAGTAAATGAGTGCAATTACGTCAAGGCAGGCAGGGAGCTTAAATACTCACGTTTGAGGTTAAAAAGCAAAAGATAAATGTAAAGATGTATCAAAGGCTTCAAGCGTTTATAGAATGGAAATTAGACCGGAAAAGTTACTGGAAAATGGCATCAACATGTATGAAGCACACACCAGGCAGGAAGCAAACATGAGGAAACAGAGAGTAAAGCAAATGCGTGTGTAGATCTCTCCTGACACTGCTTAGCAGAAATGTGGTTGCTCACATTGTGGCATATATACTTTGCAATGTGGCCCTCTGTGATATCCATAAAAACATGTGAGCAGAAACTTTCCTGGCTCTCTTGGACACACTTCATGTGTCAGTCATAACATGAAGCCTTTCTTCGTCATGGTAAGGATGCTGCCCATGTTCTCATGGCATGTAGTGTTTCACCCTCTCTGAGCACTTATTACTTACTCAGTGTTCATCCAACTATTTAAATAAGGTTCCTCAGAATATGAGGCAGGCCATTGAGGCCCATGTTTATGTGTCAAAAATAATAACTTCCTGTTGTTTTTTAAGATTTTTTTATTTTTAAAAATTTGTTTATTAAAATTTATTCACTTTGTATCCCAGGTGTAACAGCCTTCTTCATCTCCTCCCATGCCCACACTGTTCCTTTTCTCCCGCTATGCCCCTCCCTTAGTCCACAGAGAAGGGAGGTCCTCCTCTCCTTCTGTCTATCAACCTATCAGGACTCCTCGGGACCATTTTTTATATCAACTATATTTGAGGTTTATACAAGTACAGGTATTAAGGGTATGTCTACTGAACTATTTCTGAGATCTACTGGGGTACAGAAAGTTTCATTTAGTAAACTGAAGAAGAGCAAATTAGGAAATAATATAGACTGTTTTGCAAACTTGACTTACAGACAGCTCCTTCTATCAAAATCTGTGTTTTTTTTTAAATTTTTCTTCATTATTATTATTGATTACAGTTTATTCATCCTGTATCCTGCCTATAGCCCCCTCCCTCATCTATTCCAGGTCCCACTCTCTTCCCCTCTCCCAGCCCCATTGTTCCTTCCCCCCCCCACTTCATTCACTGATAGGTGAGGTCCTCCTCCCCTACTGTATGACCCTAGCCATCAGGTCTAATCAGGATGTCTGGATGCTCTTTCCCTGTGGCTTAGTAAGGCCACTTTTCCAGCAGGGGGTGATCAAAGAGCAAGTAACTGAGTTTATGACAGTGACTGCCCCTGATCCCCTTAGTGCACCCACATGAAAACTGAGCTTCCCACAGGCTACATCTGAGCAGGGGGTCTAGGTCCTCTCCAGGCATGGTTCTTGGTTGATTCATCATACTCTGCAGGCCCCTCTGGGCCCAGATTTTTGGCTTTTTTGGTCTCCTTGTAGAGTTCCTGTTCCTTCCAGGAACAGGAACTATCTATCCCTCCTTTCTATCTCCCCCTTCTTCCATAACATTCCCTGCACTATGTCCAAAGTTTGGCTTTGAGTCTCAGCATCTACTTCAATACCCTGCTGGATAGAGTCTTTCAGAAGTCCTCTGTGGAAGGCTCCTGTCCTGTTCCCTGACTTCTCCAACTTCCGATGTCTATCCTGCTGGCCCTTCTGACTGAAGATTGAGCAACTCCTCTAGGGTCCTCCTTGTTGTTTAGCTCTACAGAACTGTAAATTTTAGCACTCTTGGTGCATGTTAAATAAAGAAGAGTATATGAGATTTGGGAGGAAGTGAAAGCAGAGGAGGAATAGGGGAGAAGTGTTTTGCTGCCTTGAGCCCTTGTTCCTATTCTGCTTCATATAGACTATGGGGCCATCGCTTAGGATCTTAGTGAATCACTTTGTCTCAATGATTACAATAAAAACAAAAAAGAAAGCAAACTACCAAGCAAAAGCAAACAGCAACAACAACACACACACCTTACTCTAGAACTTCTCAAACAGGAAGAAAGTGAAAACATTTTATAAGTGTCCAGCATTACACAACTATAATTAAACATAACTTTTTCTAATCTACTTTCCCAAAACTTTTTCATTTAATTATCTAAGTTATTTAAAGTGGAAATTTTTAGCATTGCTCTGTATATCTACAAGCTAAAATGATCTACAGTGGAGCTCAGCTTTTCCATTAGCAGAAAAAAATATTGAAGTTAATTTAACTCTTCTAAGGGAAAAGTTATTTCATCATAATGAAAATGGAGTTATGTTTCCTCAAGATTAAGCTAAGATGTTTGGTAAGCAAAAAATAGTGCCTCAATCCCCTGAAGTCAATTTTTACATTTTTAGAAATTATGTAAATGTATTTTGGGGTTAAAAAAATCTGATTTGGTTTAAATGAAATGCGTGTATGACACACATCCTTTCTTATAAGCAGACTAGTTATTTCCACTCCGGCTATAAGTTATTTCTGTGCAGAGCTGTTATAGAGTGGACCTTTCCTCACTCATAATGCTTTTACTAGATATCTGAACTATGAAAACTGGACAGGTACTTTTCAAAGGCCCAAGTTTAAATCAGTATACATTGAAGTTCCATGACAAGAAACAGTTTTAAAAAATACAAACTATGATATGACTTCATGTAATGATATATGCAAAGAAGAAAAGTTCACTCAGGCAAGGTAGACAGAACACAGGTCTGACTTTTTCTGTGAGACAAACAGGAGGGTTTCTCAGAAGGGTGTTTGTGTTTAGACACCTTAAGAAAATTAGAAAGCCTCGGATATTTAAGTAGGATCATCCTGTAAAAACCTAATAATTTCCGATAAAATCTACAGTCCTAAAGAAATAAAACAACAAGGAGGACCCTAGAGAAGATGCTTAATCCTCATTCAGAAGGGCAAACAGGATAGATATCAGAAGTGGGAGAAGACCCGGAACAGGACAGGAGCCTTCCACAGAGGACCTCTGAAAGACTCTACACACCAGGGTATCAAAGAAGATTCTGAGACTCGGAGCCAAACTTTGGGCAGAGTGCCAGAAACCTTATGGAAGAAGAGGGAGATAGAAAAACATGGAGGGGACAGGAACTCCACAAAGAGAACAACAAAGCCAAAAATCTGGGTACAGGGTGGCCTGCAGAGACAGACACTACAACCAAGGACCATGTATGGAGAGGACCTAGACACTGTGTTCCGATGAAGCCCATATTTCAGATTCCAAGTGGGTTTGCTAGTAAGGGGTACAGGGGTTGTCTCTGACATGAACTGATTGGCCTGCTCTTTGATCACCTCCCTCTGAGGGAGGAGGAGCCTTGCCAGGCCACAGAAGAAAACAATACAGCCAGTCCTGATGAGACCCTATAGGCTAGGATCAGATAAAAGGGGGGGAGGGCGGCGTGCTCCCCATTAGTGGACTAGAGGAAAGGCATAGGGTGAGAAAAGGGAGGGTGGGTGGGTCTGAGAGGAGATGAGAGAGGGGGTTGCAGCTGGGATACAAAGTGAATAGATGGATGGATAGATAGATAGATAGATAGATAGATAGATAGATAGATAGATAGATAGATAGATAGATAGACAGACCTAATGTTTTCAAAGTTCCTGTTCCAGGAAAATTGTAGTATAATAGAAGACCAACAAAGGTAAAAATGTAAGAAACAAACCAACAAACACAAGGACATCTGGTAGTGCATACTTCAAGATAATCTGCTGTAAATACCAAATCATAGCGAATTATCAAGTGGCTCCCTTTACTGTGCTGCAGTAAACACAGCACAGATGTGATGTGTTGTTGCATAATGTAGTTCTTCCACGTAGTATAGCTATTGTGTAAATCTGCTTAATGAATAATTAGACTGTATGAGGTATGAGAAGAAATATCCAAACTATTATATGCCATTTCTTACTCATACACCATCTGGGATTCAAAATATTTAACGTATAAAAGGACTAAATAAATAAGCTTAAAATAACAACTTAGTTATTCAGTAGATTTAATGACTATGGACAAGTGTGTGTATTAACATAACATTTCTTTTTTGATTTTAATTTTTATTAATTACACTTTATTCACTTTGTATCCTCCCCCATAAACCCCTGCAACATAACATTTCTTAATGAAGTTCATTAATCCATACAGTTATTGTCATGGATGGAAAACACCAAGAAGCTTCCATCATCTATCAAAAGGCACTCGCCAAAGGATGTACTTTATAATTTTTATTCTAAAATCTATGACCCATAAGTATTTCACTTCTAGAGCATTTTCTCTTATATCCAAGTTTCTGCTATCAGAATACAAGAATGGATGAACTCCTGTTGAAAAGATGATTGTTATTTTAAAAAGTAGAGAAAATGAAAAAGAAGCCATTGTTCTAATATGTAGCTTAGACTTAGCTCATGCCTAGCATCTACTATGTGTATGCACCTGGTCTCTATCCCCAGACACACAAATTCAAAATAGTTATTATTGAAAAAAGCGTATGACCTAATGCCTTACCCCTTAGACCACATATACTTGACTAACCCAAGAAAGTTCTTAAATATCATCCAATTTTCTAAAATTTATATCACTTTCACCCCTCATAATATATTCATATTCTACTCATCAGCTCAGAGTGTGAATTATAACTCTTCCAATAAATATTCTAAGAACAGTTGATTAAGAAATAGAATGCCAGATGGAACTTATAAAAGAAATAGTTTCCTGTGGTCTATAGTTTCAGAGCATTAGACTCCGGGACTAACATGGTGAGTAGCATGGCAGCAGACAAGCAAACCACAGAGCAGTAGCTGTGAGCTTACATGTAATGCATGAGACAGAAAGATGAAGGGAAGCAGGGAGGGTGCGAGGGAGAGACAGAAAGAGAGAGAGAGAGAGAGAGAGAGAGAGAGAGAGAGGGAGGACTAACTGGGAGTGGTATGGGCTTGGGAAACCTCTAGTGACACACCTCTTTCAACAAGAAAACACCTCTTAATCTTTTCCCAGCAGTTCCATTAACTGGGAAATGAAGGTTGTGGAAGCCATTTTTTAAATTAAATTTTATTTTATTAATTACACTTTATTCACTTTGTATCCCCCCATAGGCCCCTCCCTCCTCCCCTCCCAGTCCCACCCTCCCTCCCCCTTCTTCACGCATGCTCCTCCCCCAAGTCCACTGATAGGGGAGGTTTTCCTCTCCTTTCTTCTGATCTTAGTCTATCAGATCACATGAGGAGTGGCTGTATTGTTATCTTCTGTGGCCTGGTAAGGCTGCTCCCCCCTCAGGGGGAGGTGATCAAAGAGCAGGCCAATCAGATTATGTCAGAGGCAGTCCCTCTTCCCATTAC
>REGO01000339.1:448350-482309 GCA_010120015.1 Rhombomys opimus
TCCTCCTCTCCTTCTTTCTGATCTTAGTCTATCAGTTCTCATAAGATGTGGAAGCCATTTTTAACCAAACCACAGCACTGAGTCCAGTTTAATACAGTTTATACACTATCTCCATTTGTGTCCATTTTACTGCACATAACATAATTTTTTTCCAAGCTACAACTATAGCCAATAATTCTATGAAAATTATTTTAGTAGTTCTGAGAATAATATTAAGAACTGAAAAACCAAGGTTGCATAAATCTGAAATGCCTTTGCATAGTAAAGCATCCACTTAATCAAGCAATGAGACAACACATAGAATGAGAGAAATCTCCATTTATCTGTTTATACAACAGGGGACTAATATCTAGAACATATAAGGAATTCAAAAAGTTAAATACCATGAAGTCTAACATCCCTAGCCATGCATGATATAAGGAAAAGTTCTCTAAAGTTCTTTGATTCTGATATCTGTTGGTGTCATTGTTTATTTGTTTAGTTTTTGATTCATTGACCTTTCCTTTCTTGGGAGTGGGGTGTTGTTGTCTCTCACTATTAATATGTAAGGATCTATGTGTGGTTTAAGCTTTAGTAATGTTTCTTACACAAATGTGGGTACCCTGTATTTATGGCATAAATATTCAGAGTTGAGATGTCTTCTTAGTGAAATTTTCCTTTGATGAATATGAAGTGAACTTCCTCATCTCTTTTGATTAGTTTTAGACATTTTCAGTATTTGATATAGCATATTTATGTAGGAGATATACATCAATATCAATGTAAACTATGATTAGAAATAATTTCAATTGCTTATTACATATAGAGCATTTAATTTCTATAGTAAAATGTTCTTATACATAGGAGATCGGTAAAAGCATAGTCGGTTGTACGTCTCATTTCTCAGTTATTAGACTTTGTCCCATCTTGTATGCTCACATACATCTTATTCTAAATCTATTCTAATTTATGTTGTAAAGTTACAATCTTAAAACAACTGGAAGTTTAATAAAACATCATTCATTCCATAAGTAAAAAATATGTTATAATTGTGTATATTAATTACATAGAACAGATTTTAAATGTAATATTTTGGGAGCCTAATTTAAGCATGATGTATAGAAATTCTGTCTTCTGTATTTGGTTGACTCTTAAGAATCAGAAATGTGCTGATAACTTCTTTACATAGACACATTTTCTACATCTTATGCCATAGTAAAATAATCATTGAAAGAAAAAGGTTTTCTCATATCTTTGTTTAATTACATGATGTTACAAATGACATATTTCCTATGTTGAAAAAAGTTCTGTTAAAAATTGCTGCTAATTTCTCTCAGAATAAGTTTTATTTTGTTTCTCTATTTACTATGGATGCCTTTTTCTTTTTTTACAATGACACATTTTATATTCACTAGTCTCTGTTTTATAATTATTTATGGAGTTTAAATTGTATGAAATTTAATATAGTTCTTTCACAAAATATTATAATGGAGACAAGAATAATGCCAGAGGTTAAGATGTTGAATATAAAAAGGCTCATAATTTCTTTTATTGTTATTATTATTAAAAATTTTTCACTTTGATTCCCAGTTGTAGCCCCCTCCTTCATCTCCTCCTACTCCCACCATCTCTCCCTCTCCCCCATTTTCTCTCTTCCCTAGTCCACTGATAAGAAAAGTCCTCCTCTCCTACTGAGTGAGCCTAGCCTACCAAGTCTCTTCCGGACGGCCTATATCCTCTTTCTCTGTTGGCTGGCTATAATTTCAAAGACATAAACATATATATATATATATATATTTTATATTTATATTTATATATATAATGCATTATATAAAACAAAGTATAAAATAAGTGATTTAATTGTATTTATATAAATATAACATAATATCTGGTAGAAAATAAAACAATATATTGTAAATAAATGAATATAATAAGTAAAATGTCATTTGCTGTTGAATATTTCCAATTAAGTGAGAAATATGGTGTTTTATGTATAATTACAACACAATAAGGATCAGCAAAAGTCCCAATTGAAAATGTTTTGCTTTCAAGTTTGATGACATTATGTTGATACCGGGACTCACATGGTAGTAAAAGAGATCTTAAACACACAAGTTGTCTACTCATGTATCCTTTGGAAAAGGGAAACGCTTAGAAATACATAGATAGATAGATAGATAGATAGATAGATAGATAGATAGATAGATAGATAGATAGACAGATAGATGATAGACAGATAAGGGTCCTGAAAGAAAGCAGGTAGTCTAACCGAAGATCTTTTCCTCTTCCTCTGTTACTCCAATTCCAACATCTACTCTCATATTTACCACTGCACAAGTCCTCTGGCTGTGACCTTCCCATCCTCTCTGGGCCCATCTTCATCACTCAAGCCTTCATCTGCTTACTTAAACATCCCTTTCCCCATTTATTGCATTTCCACAGCTCACAACTCCAGCAGGCATTCTCTGGGAATCATGAGGCCATTCTGCCCAGAAAAGCAGGAAGGCTAATTGCAGATATTCACCTCTTCCCCAGTCCCTCCAAATTCACTTCCCAAGTTCAACCACAGCTTCACAGCAGAGTGAGACACCGTAATATGTTGTAGCTCCCTTTGCACCCAACCTCTGCTACAATCTCCGATGAATCACAAAACTCTTCAACTCCAAACTCATTTTCCCTCATTCATTGCTTTATCCCAGCCCCCAGTAGGCATGTCCTAATAACTTGCGGGCTACTATGTCCAAGAAAGCAAATAAGCTGACTGCATATATTTAATTCTCACTCTTCTCCTCCAAATTGTACATTCCTGTCTCATCAGCAGCTCCACAACATTGCACCTGCTCTGACCTCCTTCTGTTGCCCCCAATAG
This sequence comes from Rhombomys opimus, assembly GCA_010120015.1. Lineage (NCBI taxonomy): Eukaryota > Metazoa > Chordata > Mammalia > Rodentia > Muridae > Rhombomys > Rhombomys opimus. The sequence continues at coordinate 451,199 of REGO01000339.1, forward strand.
AAACATGACATGAAGATTATCTCCTCCAGCCTTTCTCACCATTTATCCTGTTATTCCAGTTTCCAACTCCATAAGACATTCTAAAAAATCTCCCACCCAATCCTGATAGAGAAGCAAGTAGTAGAGCAAAGCAAATAGATAAACTTTAGATTTTTATTCTCCCTTCTTTCCTCCGCACTTAATCTCCTAGTTCTATCCCAAATTGAATAGCAGAATATCACTGTGGTCTCCTCTCACCATGTGTTCCCACTACAGCAAGGCTACAAAGATTGCAGTAAAGTATCCTGCTTTCTCCTCTCCTGTGGAACTCTTCAGTCACCCTACACCTAGTCCAACCCCCGTTCCTAAATGTTAGCTCCATATAACTAGAAACACATTTTAGCCAGAAACTAAGAACTAGAGATGGCAAAACAACTTGGAAAGGGACAGGGAGGAGATGAGGGTGGGAAGGTGGGATTGAGAGGGAAAGAGGGAGTGGGATATAGCAGGGATACAAAGTTAACAAACTGTAACTAATATTAAAAAAAATAAAAATTAAAAAAAGAAAGCAAGAAACAAAAAAATCATCTACCAAAGACGTGACCAGATATCAGCACCTAGAATTGCCATCTTCTCAAACCCAGATGACTGGAGACCAGCATAAAAACATCACCACTAACAGCCAGTCAATGTGCATTCACACTAGCAACCCTACAAAGCAAGCTGTGAGTGTTGTACATAGCTGAAGCACAAGACAAAGACCTTAAGAGAGCCTTTACAAAGATGACAGGTATATGGCAGGATATGGAGTGAGGAAAGGGAAGGGAGAAATAATATAAATATATTATAAATAATACCTCAAAATAACTATAGAATTTAAGTAGCTAAGCAGAAATAATCCCTAAAGGGCCACAAACAATTCTTTTTATTCCAGCCAAACCTCATTAAAAGAAATCATCTTTTATAGAACCTAAACATCATATAAAAATACCCAGCTGCCTTTGTTTTCTTTTATTTTTTGGAGTCCAGTATTTTTTAATAGAGTCTATGTATTTAAAGCACATGTGCGTGACAATAGTGCCATTCAACATGAAATTCATATGAAGTAAATTTACCTACGTATTAAAATGTATTCTCTAAAGATTTTATTCTTTAATCAATCCCTATGCAACACAATGAATTATCAACTAGTATATGGAACCCCAATGGCTTAGTCAATGTTCTACTACTGTGAAGAGACACCATGATACTATGGCAAATGATGGGGAGCAGCCATGCCAGGCCACAGAGGAGGACAATGCAGCCAGTTCAGATGAGACCCAACAAGCTAGGGTCAGATGGAAGGGTCTCCTATCCATGGACTTGGCGAGGGGCATAGGAGGAGATGACAAAGAAAGGGTGGGATTGGGAGGGACAGAAGGATGGGGCTACAGCTGGGATACAAAGTGAATAAACTGTAATTAATATAAAAAAATTAAAATTAAAAAAAAAGAAATGCATTTTAGATTTGCATTTCCCTGATGACTAGGGATGTGGAGCATTTCTTTAAGTGTTTCTCTGCCATTTGATAGTCCTCTATAGAGAATGCTCTGGTTAGCTCTGAACCTCATCATGCAGAAAGGCAAAGGAAATGGACATCGGAAGAAGGAGAAAACAGGCAACAGAGCAGGAGACCACCATAGAGGACCACTGAAAGGCTTTACCCAGCAAGGTATCAAAGGAGATGCTGAGTCTCATAGCCAAACTTGGGGCAGAGTGGAGGAAATGTTATGAAAGAAGGGGGAGATAAGAAGACCTGGAGGGGACAGGAGCTCCACAAGGAGAGCAACAGATCCAAAAATTTTGTTCATGGATAGGAAACCCTTCCATCTGACCCTAGCTTGTTGGGTCTCATCTGAACTGGCTGCATTGTCCTCCTCTGTGGCCTGGCATGGCTGCTCCCCATCATTTGCCATAGTATCATGGTGTCTCTTCACAGTAGTAGAACATTGACTAAGCCATTGGGGTTCCATATACTAGTTGATAATTCATTGTGTTGCATAGGGATTGATTAAATTTGGGTAAAGGTGTCTTTTCTGAGACTGATTCTCCACCCAAGGACCATGATTGAGATAACCTAGAATCCCCATAACCACTGCACAGATGTAGCTCATGGTAGCTCAGTATCCAAGTGGATTCCCTAGTAATGGGAACATGAACAGTCTCTGACATGACCTGAGGAGCTGGTTCTTTGATCACCTCCACCTGATGGGGAAGCAGCCTTATCAGGCCACAGGGGAAAACAGTGCAGCCAGTACTGATGAGACTTGATAGGCTAGGGTCAGATGAAAGAGGAGGAGGGCCTCCCCTATCTGTGGACTTGGGAGGGGCATGCGAAGAGATAAGGAAGTGAGGGTAGGATTGGGAGGGGATGAGGGAGAGGGCTACAGAAGGGATACAAATTGAATAAACTGTAATTAATATAAAAAAGATAATTAAAATATATAAATATTTTTTAAAAGTGAAAAAAGGAATGCATTTAAATAGGGCTTGCTTACATTTCAGAGGTTTAGGCCATTGGCAGCATTGTGGGAAGCATGCCTGGAGTATGGCAGCCCTCATTCAGACAAAAGCTGAAAAGGTGGTTAACAGAAATGTACAGTTGAAATTGTATCTGCACATTCCAACACTTAAAGATTAAATGTAAATAGCTCAGTTAAGTATGACACCAATTCCCAGCAACTAAATGTGTGGCCTTGGGAAAGGAAAATGTTTACATGATGGATGCTCCTTACCATTTTCATCTGGATGTTCTGGCTGCACGAAGACAGCATCTCTGACAATCACCTCTGATGGGAAAACAACTTCAGGTTTTAGATTGGTTTTCTAGCTCACCCACATGAAGGTAAACAGAGTAGTTAGAAGAAAAGACCCTGTTAAATGTTTATCACATCTATGCTTTGGGCTCTGAGTAATCCTGCAGGAATGATGATCTGTATTTACTACCTCCCTGCTTGAAATACTATCTTGTTACATGGACTACAGTTTTCTTGGAAAGATGCCCAGTTCATCTGCCCAAACATATTAAGACTCTCCTATCAGATGCATTTCACATTGTGGCCACATAAGTGTGAGGAGGGAAAATAATTCCACTGCTCCTGGTAAAATATCTCAGAATTAACTGTTCAAAACTCTCTTTCCAATTGTTCTAATGAAGATTTGAGAGTTTAATTAGGAGAAACATGATCATAGTGGAATTTTAAAGAACAGCCGTTTTGGTTCTCTTGTAAGAGACCTTGAATCCTGTTTGTATAGAAGGCAGGAAGTAGGATATAAAATTCCAAGGGTACCTATAAAGTGTTAAGTAAAACAAATAAACGTAAGGACTCATGAAACACTGGGATTTCAAAATTTAGGTTTCTTTATAGTGACTTGCTACAGAGAATTATTAAAGTACTAATCTGTAGCTGTCGGTCAAGTACATATTGTTATCAAAAGTTAGAAGAAATGTTCCTATTCATAAATGTCCACAGCATAAACACATAGAAGACGGGCTGTATAAACATTCAACAACATTTATTCCACCTAGCTACTGCATTGTTTATATATACACAGACAGGATTTCTCACAGAGACAAGTATTCCTAAATTCCTCACTTAAGGTATTCCAAATGAAAGTAAACTAATTAATACATTAGTTTTTTGTTGTTGTTGTTGTTTTTATGGCCTCTTAGAAAATAGCAAAAATAGCAGTACTGAACTGCAAGCTATATTTATCTTCAAACAATAATTTAACAGTTAAATAAATTAAAATTAGTGATTTCATCTTCTCTCGGGATATTGAAAATATGCAAATGGTATTCCTGCTGATAGAAATAGAGCATTCAGCTATTTTTAGCTTTTCTGGCAGTCTTACTGATTTAGTTTCAGCTCTTGAAAGAGTCATAAAAAGAAACTTCTGTCTTGATTTGTGTAGTCTGGGTTATCATCTGAGGAAAGGAATTAGATGAACACTGGTAAAACATTACCAACTAAATTAGTAACTGACATTTAGAATTCCAAAATAAATGCTTAATTCTACATTTATTTTTAGTATTTTTAGTATTTAGACAAATAAATATTTGCTGTATGAATCTTCTAAAACTGCATTTGTTTCTAATTTATTTGTATTAGGGTATTAATCACAGATGCAATATGGCTCATATCTGTATACCATAAACTGTAAGTAACTAAAACTCAACATAAAAGCAGGTATACATATTTAGAAAATCATGATGTCTTCTATATGTGATTTTTTTTGTAAATATATCAAATTTTATATATTTTATTTTAAAATAATTCAGGAGTATAAGATATCAGTTTTATTAAACAGAGTAGTATAATATATACTAAAATTTAGTAAGTTTTTCATTATAAAGAAGGTCTGTAAGTTGAGCACAGCAACAGTATTTGGAAGGCTTAGTTGGGGAATACTGTGGGTTCATACACAATCCTGGTACTGAGCAGGACCCTGTCCCTATTCAAAACAGCAAGCAAAACACCAACCAACCAAAAGAAGCAGCAAACAAAAACTACAGCTGTGGCATAAAAACAAAATTTTTACTGTCTTAAATTCATAAACATTTATGAACTCACCATCCCCTGGGGGTTGCAGCCTTGCCAGGCCACACAGTAAGACAATGTAACCAGTCTTCAGGAGACCTGGTAGGCTAGGGTCAGATAGAAGGAGAGGAAGACCTCCCCTATCAGTGGACTAGGAGAGGGACATAGGGGGAGAAAAGGGAGTGAGGGTAGGTTTGGGAGGAGACAAGGGAGGGAACCACAGCCAGGATACAAATTGTACAAATTATAATAAATGATAATAATAAAAAGTCTTAATTTTTTTTTAAATATTTGTGATCTCTTATAACAGGACTTCAAGAAGGCCCAGTAGTCTATCCAAACCTTGAAAACACATTCTATCACTCACATCTCTCCTACTGTTTTCATCTCTTCAGTCATCCATCCTCAGACTTAGCTCACTCCTCCCAAAAGACATAGACTATCTGAGTACCATTTCCTTAAAGATAAATATCTACAGATTCTGAAGGTTATGAAGTGTTAGAGATGTCCTTCACCACCAGTCTATTTTTTTCTTTTTTCTTTTTTGTCTGTATTTCTATAATAGAATCAAAGCATCATTGTATCACTGAAACTTCTAGAGGCTCATTTAAGAAAGTAGATTTTTAGTTCAATTTCCTTTTCAACAAAAGAAACGAATGCATATTTACAGAGTTTTCCTTAATGTCTAAATTAATAGGCAAAAGGTACTGTAGAGAGATAGGCTTACATGTGGGCAGTTTTTCAGTTTTTCTCTTAACTAAAAATGAAATGTTACTAAAATAATGTTTAATAATATCAGAAAATAATTTAAAGCTTCTTAAAATTGTTTCTAGATATTTATATTCTTCATATATCCTGAAATTTGACAACTTCATAATGTATAGATTCTATAATATAAAAACACCTTTATCAGAGTTGGTTTGAGCTTGATCTCAAAGAGCCTGGGAGCGTTTATCTTTCTTAAAACATGGTATTATAAAAGGTGCTGAGTATGTCTTCAAAGTTGACCTTATTTGTTTCAATAAGAAACATAAAATCTCCCAAGGACATAATGATTTTATATTCGTAAAATTTAATCTGAACATGTGTAGCTTGCCCTGGGAAAATGTTCGGTTCCGTTTTATTCTACTTCCATTTTTCAATCAAATTACCCTGAAAATTATGTAACACGAAAATCTAGAATTTAGCTTTTATTGATTGCCTGTCTCCAATTATGTCTGTGTGTAATCCATGCATAGCCATTGTGAATTGATATAAGGCGCATTCTAAAAATGAGTTATATAGTAGGTGTATTTTAAATTACACTAAAAGACAATTTATGCTTCACTGAAGAAAATACTCTTTGGTGAAATACTCTTCTTTTAGTGAAATGTGTAAACAAATATAAAGCCTACACAATTTATGATAACTGGGGATTCTATGGATCACAAAAAATAGCTTTGTTAAGGGAAAAATATTAGTGAAACTGAGGTAAATGCTACCTTTTAGAGAAGCAAGATTTATTATTCTAAATGTTTCAGCTTATTAATGAGGATCAGAAATACAAAGAAGATTAAGTATCTTCTCTACAGTTCTCTTTGTTTTTTAACTTCTTTATTTAGGACTTTAGATTTTAATACGTTTATTCTATATTATATGGCTCATATCCACTTATAAGTGAGTACATACCATGTGTGTCTTTCTGCTTCTGGGATACCTCACTCAGAATGATCTTTTCTAGTTTCCACCATTTGCCTACAAATTTCATGATTTCCCTTGTTTTTAATTGCTGTGTAGTAATCACTGTGTATATGTACCACAATTTCTGTATCCATGAGGAGATACTAGGACTCATAGGCAAACTTTGGGCAGAGTGCCTGAAACCTCACGGAAGAAGAGGGAGATAGAAAGATCTGGAAGGGACAGGAACTCCACAATGAGAACAACAGAGCCAAAATACCTGGGCCTAGGGGGGCCTGCAGAGACCAATACTTCAACTAAGGATCATGCATGGAGAGGACCTAGACCCCCTTTTCAAAAGAAAGCCTTTGGCTGCTTAGGTTCCAAATGAGTTCCCTAGTAAGGGTTACAGGAGCTGTCTCTGACATGAAGTCAGTGGCTAGCTCTTTGATCACCTCCGACAGAGGAAGATGATGCAGCCAGCCTTGCTGAGACTTGATAAACTAGGGTCAGAAAGAAGGGAAGAGGGTCCTCCCCTATCAGAGGACTAGGGAAAGGGTACAGGGGGAGAAGAGGGAGGGTGGGTGGGACTGGGAGGAGACACGGGAGATATGAAGTGGACTAATTGGAATAAATAAATATATAAATAAAGTGAAATAAAAAAACAAAGGAATGCAGAAAGGATCCAAGCTTGATTTTACGGCTTGATGGCATCATGATAATAAAATGTGAGTTTTGTCATAGCTTTAAAGTAACCTGTCATTTTCCTTGTTTTACTGTATAAAAAGAAACACAGTGGAAGAAAAACCTAAGTAAAAGTATTTTTAACCCCCCCAAAAAAACGCGAATACTAAAAGATTTTAAAAAGCATATTTAATACAGTACAAATATTAATACAGTACAAATATGAAGAAACTAATTTAAAAAAAAAGAAGTTAAAGAAATGAGGGAATTCCTTGAGTTCATTTCAAAATTTCATGCCATATTTTCTGCAACATTTACCTTTGAGGAGATTATAATTAGTCAATATCTATATTAAAATATAAATTTAAAAGTATTATATCATGTTTGTGAGCATTACTTGCACAGAACCTAAATAATGAATATAATACTGACTTTGGAGCATATATGAAGTTCATATATATATACACATATATATATGAAGTTCATATATATATATATATATATGAAGTTTCTAAGCTTGTAAGTTGTTAATTTTCACAATTGCTTATTGTGTACCTTCTGCTATGATTCTCATTTTATAGATAATCGTTGCTTTAATATGGAATGAATGAGTTTTGCTTACAGTTTTGGAAACTATGTAATTAAATTTAAATTCAAAATTATCTTTAAGTGTTAAATTCTTAGCTATTGTCAACATATACTTCAATAAACCAAAAACGCTTTTGTTCAAAAGCTTTTTCTATCTCTTTAATAGATTACACACATTTTTTTCTTCACGCATAAGATCTATGTCTGAGAACATGATTACCTATACAGAGAAATCCTTAAATGTTCTAAGTTAGCCTGACAAGAAATTAGTGTCCATGCGCAGTTGGTTGCCATGAGTAGGCTGGGGTCAGATGGGTGGGGAGGAGGACCTCCCCTATCAGTGGACCAGGGGTGGGACATGAGAAGAGAGGAGGAACGGAGGGTGGTATTGGGAGGGGTAGAAGGAGGGGGCTACAGCTGGGATACAAAGTGAATAAATTGTAATAAATAAAAAAATAATAAATATTTTTTTTAATTACAGGATGATAGATTCCCAACTCAGTTAGATATTAAAGGATTGAGGTATAATAGTTTACTTTTGCAGAGTTAATGACTATCAAAGGCACCTGAGCATTCCAAAGAAGATTTCAAGACATGGGGCTTACATCATACCCACACTAACCAAAATTTACAGCACTCAACCTTGGCATGTAACAAGTCAGCTACTGTTAAAAATTGATAAAAAATAGACAAACACTAAATCTATCATACAAAAACTGAAGTATCTAAATCCCGTCATTACAACATCAGTTCAAGCAATATGTTTTGAGCCTAAATCTTACTCTAGTCCAAATTGGTGTGGAATTTATGACAATCCTCTTGCCTCAGACTAAAATGTCCTGAGAGTAAAGGTATAAAATATCATAGATAACATAGTATATTTAGGTTATTTGATTGTTGTTGGTGTTTGGCTTTGCATTTACTAAAAATGATTTGAAAGTGTAATTTAAGTACATTTTCCTGTTCTCTTTCCTCCCTCTGAATCTTCCTATCCATCCTTTCTTGCTTCCTTTCAAATTTATAATCCCGTTTTAAAATAATGACACATATATATATTTCTTTATGTATATATATTCCTAAATATAATGAGTTGAGTATATAATGTTACTTTTATGTAGTTTTGATTGTTTGGCACACAATTGATGTTTTCTTTCCTGTGAGGAGTCACCTCCTTTGTTCCCAACTTCACTCAGTAAAGTTTTGTGTAGGGTTGAGGCCTCATGGACTTTTTCTCATTCGGTTTTACATGTTCACTGATGTCAACCTTATTCTGTTCACATGTGGGCAATCATGTTGACAAGATTTTACAGCTATAACTTCTGGTGCTACTAGGAGATTTGTTGATTTTTGTTTGTTTGTTTGTAATATTTATATTTGGGACAAAATCTCAAGTTTTGCAGCGGGCCTTGAACTTGTTTTATGAATGAGAAAAGCATTACAACTCTAATTCCATTACCTCTATCTTGAGTGATATTAGTTTAGATGTTCTCATCTATATTTGATTTATTTGATACTGTAGATTACTTCCAGAAGTTCAGGCAACTACTTTATCAGTGGGACCTACAGCTTCAACAATCTGATTTTAAACCTAAGTAGTTAACTAAGAAAACTTTGAGTCTTTAATTTTGAACGTATAGAAATTAGTTGCTGTCATGTGGCTATGTTAAGAGGCACGTTTTAGATTTTATTTAATCCATGAGTGTTCTGAAAGCTTCAAAATTAATCTAAGTAGTGTAGTTGCAAACATAGACTAGAATTTTATTATTCTGAATTCCAATAGTAAAAATAGTCATCACTAGGGGAGAAGGAAGATATACGACAATAGAGATTGTAATAAGGTAGAATACTTTCTGATACCCTCTAACTCTGACCAAGCAATATAATGACTAAAGTTTGATTTTGTTCACTGAAATAATGTAAATTAGCAAATAAACAACTCTGTGGCTTAACTTAGATGATGGTTGTGCAGTACACTTGAATCAGTCTTTGGGGAAAAATGGATAAATAAGAAAGTGTATCTGTACACAGATAATGCAAAATAAATGATTTAGATATACACTGATATTGGTTTTGTTTTTCTCTAATAAACATAGGAGCCAAGAATGACTCTGATGTAATAAAATCTGAAAATTAACTTGCTCACTTCAAGAACAAATCAACTGTTTATTTGTCTTTGTTGTGAGTCACTCTCTGTCAAAATGGGATGTCTATAAACAAGACACTATGTTAAAGAAGGTTGCTTTTAGGTTGGTATCTTGTATGGCTTTCGGATACATTGTGTTGGTTTCAGAGCAGGTTCAGTAGATGATAAAGTGAATTTTGGTTCATTGAACCCTTTGATGTATTGCTTTTTAATTTTTCTATGAAGCAGTGGTTTCTAATTATGTTTGTCAACAGAAAATGCTAGACCTATCCAACAAAAATAAACTAGAAAATAAAAGTTAAAAATAATCAGTGCCCGTGATAGGTCAGTAACCAATTGGTTTTCCCTAGTAAGGGGAATAGGGATTATTTCTGACAGGATCTCAATGGCAGGCTCTTTGCTTATCCACCCCCCAATGGAGGAGCAGTCCTGCTAGGCCACAGAGGAGGGCTTTGCAGCCAGTCCTGAAGATACCTGATAAAACAGGGTCAGATGAAAGGGGAGGAGGTCCTCTCCAATCAGTGGACTTGGAAAGGGGCAGGGAGGAGATGAGGGATGGAGGGTGAGGTTGGGAGGGAATGAGGGAGCGGGATACATCTGGGCTACAGAGTTAATAAAATGTAACTAATAATAAATAATAATAATCAGTATAGCAAATTCAAGTATGTATTACAGTGACAAGAGTCTTTCAGCATGAGTCATGTCAATCAGTGGGAAGAGAGGTCAAAAACTTCCTTGGCAGGTAACCATTCAGGATTACTTATGAAACACCAGATTAATAAGATGAAGCTATATTCTCTGTAAGGTAATAAAATACAAAAAAAAAAAAAAATCTCATAGCCAGTCTTAATGGAAAATTCCTTTACTTAATGGAAAATTCCTTTACTTATATCATACCAGAGAATAAAGCCAATTGTTTCATTTCCCTATAGCATGCTATATTGTGAAATAGCTTTTCTCTTTGCCTATAAGCCACAGTAAGAGTGATAGTTATCAAGAAATTAAATTCGTTATGCTATGTATTCAGCCAATAACCACAGATGTTACCTATTTATTTTATTTAAAAACAGTTTTATCTGCATGTTATGTTCATGTATTTGGAGACACACATATACAAGTTTTGCTAGCATTAAATTATTAATGGCCATTATTAAATTACTATTTCCAAGAATGAATGAATAGCCAATACTTGGAAGTTTCTTTCCTTTTTCCACAAGATGGGAAAATAAAAATATGAAATGTTCCTATTTAATTTGTCAATTGTTATATGAATATTCAAGTATTTCAGCATAATATTTTACAAGAGTATATAAAATTAAACTTTTTCTAGTTTAAGAAAAATTTATTATTGAGCAACGTAAACTGTCACCTATCCAGTGTCAAAGTATAGGCCTAAATATTAATAAGATCTGATGATTATAATATTATATTTGGAATCTTCCTAGCCACAGTAGTGTCTCAAGATTTAACAGCAGTTACTTTGACATGGGAGAGTAAGGCTTTCATAATAATTTTGATTGACTACAATCACCAAAAGGATAAACATCCCCTAAACTAACTGTCCTTGGCAAATTACTAAGTTAGGCATAGTTTACATCTGGACACTCAATTTAAAAGACAATTTTAGCATAAGAAACTGCTTTTGATATAACTGGTCACTGTGTTTGAGATAGAAAGCCTTCCTCAATGGAAGAGTATGCCAAGTTTGTTATATCTTGTATACAAAAGAGATAATTTATGATACTTTTATTTAAAATTGTCTCCTTCTTTGTTTAAAACACGTGTTGACTTTTTTGAGCCAAGAATTGCACTAAACTATTATATCATTTATTTTTCAAAGCTGTCTACCTGACCCATTATCTCTTTGCTGATCTGGCTCTTTTTAGTAACAAATTTAAAAATTGTTTACTTCTTGTCTGGCATTCTGGCTTTACTGTGAATACCAGCAAGTATAGCTTACAGATGGTCTCGGATACTGTACCTCTTCTGTTAGAATATTCTTATATGTGATTTATCATTATATATCACTAAAAAAAAAACGCATTTCCTCTAGAATATGCTTTTTGTGGTGATCATGCTTGATTTTATGTCCAGTTTTAAAGTTCTGAATAGTATGCACTTTGTTACATGTCTGCCTTAGATTTAAATCTATTTCATTGTCTCATTCACATAAAGCGGAACACGAAGAAAAATGAGATGTGGGTCACTATTTTCTTCTCCATATATTGAAAGGGAAAGACACTTGAGAAAACAAATTACATGTAAATTATATTCAAATAATCAAGAAGTATTAATCAAGAAGAATTAATATTTGAATATTAATGTGTAGATAAAATTATGCTGTAAATTTTGAAGTGCAATATAGAAAAAAGTGGAGAACTATATAACATATTTAAAGTTTCTTCAATTATGGGTTGTATTCTCTCTGTCTCAGTTACTCTTCTTCTTCAGTGAAAAACACCATGACCAATAATTAAAAAATTATAGATAAAAAAAAATAATTGTGAGCTGACAGTTCCTTACAGTTGACATTTGTAATCAGCGTAGAGGGGTGGGTGATGTGAAGCGGGCTGACAATACACTGGAGCTGGGGCTGGATCCAAGCTGAGATTTACATTTTGAAATAATAATCATTAGATACACAGAGAGAGAAAAGCAGGATTTTGATACCTCCAAGCCTCTCCCCTTCTCCAACATGACCATACCTTCTGTATTTACCAAGAGAAACCTTCTGTGTAGGACACATTTCAAAGGTCACTTAAAATAGTAAGCCACTCATATTTTGTCTTGAAGTCACAGAAAATGAAAAAAAAATGAGGTCATTAACACATTTAACATTTTTTTGTGTCTTTATGAAATTTAGTTGTTTCACCATGTTTTATTTATAATGTTTGAACTCGCAGCAGCTAAATAAGACAATAGGATGATGGAGAAAAATTTAGAAATCTAGTGTTTAATCAGAGTATTATTTGTGATAATATCATGTTCTATTTGGGGAGAAATAGATCTCTATTCTGTTTTCTAATTTTTTATAAGACATCATGATAAAAAAGATAATTTATAATACAAAGTTTAATTTCTTTTTAGCAAAATAAAATTTAATATAAAAGCTATCATTTTCATTATACTAATTGTAAGAGAAATTTGGTTTCAATTATTCTATTACTGAGAACTAAAATTTGTATAATTATCTCAATAAAATTATTAGTAATTTTCATTTGCATAATAACGGATTGACAAGAGACTTGAAACTGTGCAAATAAATACATCAGTATGTTAATACTGAATTATCATTTATACAATATTCATGGAATTGATTTTTAAGGCTACATTGAAAAGATATTTTAAAATAGCAAAAAATTCAAAAATTTTGCATGCATTCTTCATCTTTTCTTACAAAATAAAATTTTATAAATATTGCATTCTCTACCAGAAAATAATAACATTGTTTCCTAAATAAAAAGTTCATAATGGATTTTAGAAATTTTCTATTCCTCTCTCTATATTCTCCTAGGTAATAATACATTATTCTTCTTTTAGCCTTTGAAACTATAGACAAAAACTGTTCATATTTCCAAACTTATTGTGATTTTCTATTATGTAAACTTAATTTTATTAATTTTTATTACATGTGCATGTTAATGTGGGTATTTATATTTGTGTCTGTATATGTGTTTGCATGAGTATGTGTGAGAGAGTGTGTCTGTGTGCTCATGTGTGTGTTATGTATGTTTGCATTATTTCTAAGAGGAACATATGAAGGTATAGGACTAATTTTATGAAGTTGGCTCTCTACTATCATTTTACATTGTTTTCAGAAAATGAATTGATGTTACTTGGATCCTGTAATAATGGCTTTGACATAGAAGTAGGACCAACCGAGCCAAAGAAAACTGGGCCCTGGGATCCCCACAGAGACTGATAACCCAACCAAGGACTGTGTGGGGAGAGGACTTAAAACCCTGGCTCAGATGTGGGGTTTATGAGCCCATAGACTCATTCCCCAAGTGGGACCCTAGTAAGGGGAACAGGAGAGTGTCTGACATGAACTCAGTGACAGGCTCTCTGATCACCTCTCTTTGGGGGGGGGGGTGATCTTACCAGGAAGATGATGCAGCCAGTCCTGATGAGAGCTAATAGGCTAGGGTCAGATAGAAGAGGAGGATGACCTGCCCTATCAGTGGACCACAGGAGAGGCATAGGGGGAGAAAAGGGAGAGAGGGCAGGATTGGGTGGAGAAGAGGACAGGGGCCACAGCCTAGATACAAAGTGAATAAATTGTAATATATAATAACAATTAAAATTTAAAAATTAAAAAAGAATTTTCTTATAAGAATTTTTACACTAACTGAGTGAGATAATTCACCCCAAATTCTTGAGGTAGTTGTAAAATATGATGAAGTATGCAAAGTGATGGACTAGGAAGTCAGAATAAAAATTAAAAGTGCATTTACGTGTATCAAGTTATAAGTGAGTTTAAAACTGTATATGCAGCCAGTCCTGAAGATACCTGACAAAACAGGGTCAGATGAAAGGGGAGGAGGTCCTCCCCTATCAGTGGAATTGGAAAGGGGCAGGGAGGAGATGAGGGAGGGAGGGTGGGATCTGGAGGGCATAAGGGAGCAGGATACAGCTGGGATACAGAGTTAATAAAATGTAACTAAAAATAAAAAAAGAAATTAAATTAAAAAATGTATATGATAGCACTTATGAGAGACTGAAACTATAAATTAAAAATAGAAATATAAGAAGCCACTTGTGCATTACTTGTTCAACTCAGAAATGCATCAGTGAGAAAGTACTAAAGAAAAAAAGTCTTAAAAACTCTTTTAAAACTATATATAGATTTATTACCTTGACATAAAACTGTCATTTCTAAATTTCATGTTTACATAGTTATATGCTTGACTCAAATATATATATATATATATATATATATATATATATATATATATATATATGGATTAACAATGTGTTACAATTCACCTTTTTTTCCTCTCTTTGGTCTTTTTCAACTTAGTATTCAGAAAAGGATTTTACTTGAAGAATCCAGTAATATTACCCAAGGAAATCAATTTCTCCAAAAACGTTTGCTTAGGCTCTCTAGGGTATGCCAGCTAATAAAAGTTGTGATTGCCAGAATTCAGAGCTTTATTATATGAAAGCCTCTTTACCCACTCCTTTGGGTCAGTTTTATAGCTATGGACTGAGATTTTCCTTAGAATCTTGATTGTCAAGTGGAGTTGAGTTAATTTAGGTCATATGAAAAAGAGTGGGTACTTGTAAATGGGATATAAAATGTTTAATGGCTTCCAGAAATGGAGTCAGGTTATAGACTCTAAAGAAGTAAGATTGAGAAGAACGAGAATTAAAGTAGACTGGTAGGTGATTTAACCTGTCTTTTGGGGCAAGGCAGCCTGCTTTCAAGCAAATTATTTCAATACAGAATACAAGATGTTCCATTGATATCAGCTGCTCCATAACACTTTAAAAACTTGAGAAAATTAAACTGCATTATTTTAAGTGGGAAGATCCTGTAATGATAATCTCATCTGAGAATTTTGTTCCTCTGAAACTCTTGTTGCACTTGAGTGGAGAAAAAAATGCTAAAAAAACAAATTTAATGGAATAAAACATAGGTTTCAAAATATGTTGTCCATTTGTGCCCCTGAATTTTTGATTTTCATGCATCTTTGAATTTTGTCAGAACCATGAATTTGATAAGTCCATTATATGTAAGACATTTTTGATAGAATTATATAATGGCAATTTGAGTCTTTAGAAGATTGCATGTGTTTTACCTTTCAAACAGTAGTTGTAGTAGAGCTACCTTTGTTAGACTGTCACAAATAACAGATTTAATTACACAAATGATCACAAATAGATCCAAATAGCTGACAACAAAGGGGAAGATAATGGAAGTTTTGAGTACAAACTTGAAGTAGAAAATAAGCCCACAATATCAGGTTTCTGGGCTCTGTGGCTTGTACCTTCATATTTCTATGTTGTCTTGATAATTCCTTAAGACCCTTATAGTTTGCAGAGTTATGAAACCAAAAAAGACCCATTAAGGAAACAGGAGCACTTCCTGGAAAAGTCAGAAGTGTATTGATGTTAAAATGTTTCTTACGGTGAAGGTATCTTATGGAGCATAAGGTCCTGTCTGTTTTTTATTGTAAAGAAATGTTGTAAAATTAATGCCTTAAGCAGGATCATCTGTCTAGTGTATGTACCACTATGAATAAGAATATTCATATTCTTTTCCCTTCCTTGCTCTTTATGATGGTGTTATCAATAATGGGGTTGATGCGTGCATTTATCACACATTCATAGCCATGTGTGTATATATAAACACACGTCATATATCAATAATTTGAGGAATGTGAAAGAGAGTAACATTGTACAAATTTTGTGGTTATTTTATCCTCTGATATTGATATTGAAAGTTTGTAGTGTAACAAAATCATATTTCCCTATGTCACACATTCTATAAATTTCATTTATGTCTTGGAAGTATTTACTAACAATAACAATAACAACAAGACTATTTAAATCCAGCCATTTAAATCATAAAAAATCAACAGTATAAAAATGTAAATGTTAAGTAGAAACTGGATTTATGAAATTAATAAAATTACAGAATAAAAATTAGTAAAATTGTCCCAAAATTATCAACAATTTGAAAATAAATGACTCCTGTCCTGTTCCCTATCTTCTTCTTCTTCAGAGCCTACAATAGAGGGACTGGGAAAGACTCTGCCCAGCAGGGTATGGAAACAGACCCTGAAACTCATAGCCAAATTTTGGGCAGAATGCAGGGAATCTTACGGAAGAAGCGGGAGATAGAAAGCCTGGAGGGGACAGAAGCTCCACAAGGAGAGCAACAGAGCAATATCTCTATCTATCTATCTATCTATCTATCTATCTATCTATCTATCTATCTATCTATCTATCTATCTATCTGTCTGGGCCCAGGGTACAGACAGTCCGATGAGACCTGATAGGTTAGGGTCAAATAGTAGGGGAGGTCCTTCTACTCAATCAGTGGACTAGGGGAAGGTGATAGGGACAGGAAAAAGAGGAAGGGTGGGACCTGGAGAAGAGGAGGGAGGGAGCTACAGCAGGGATACTGCAGTGAATATATATACAGTAGTGAATAAATTCTAATTAATAATAATAGTAATTTTTAAAAGTGAGATATAAGTAAATTTTGAAATGTTAATTTGTAATTGTGCAAAAAAGAAATAATAAAGAGAAGAGGATGTTAACGTAAGTTGAAATGTCAAGACATCAACCCTACTTGAAGGTAAATAGAAATATATTCAGAAAAAAATACTTTTCATTTCAATGAATAATGGAACCACACCGTGGAGAAGATCCTTTTTTCAGGAGAGCAACTGAAAAATCTTGTAGTATATCTTCACAGTTGTGGCTGAAGAAATTAAAATGAGTGAATTCATATGTTAAAAAACACATTAAAAATAAATTGTGAAAGCAGAGTGAACTGTATTTTCTATTTTATCTATTATTAGCATTATTAATTACAATTTATTCACTTTGTATCCCAATTTTAACCCCTTCCCTCATCCCTTCACAATTCCAGCATCTCCTCCCCTGTCCCTCCCTTAGTCCACTGATAGGGGAGGTCCTTCTCCCATTCCATCTGACCCTAGCCTATCAGGTCTCATCAGGGATGGTTGCATTGTCTTCCTCTGTAACCTGGCAAAAGCAGGGATTTTAGGTGAAATGGTTTTTAAACAGTGACAATGAATAAGAAAATTTTAGATACAGACAGATTATTGGATCCAGAAAAAAAATACATATTTCTTGTTTTTCTTTTTCAAGACAAAAAAAAAACAAACCCAATTAAGTGATATATAGAAATTACTGAGAATTAGAGATTCATGGCATGGTAGTGGCAGACCATTGATTGTTTCGTTTTAATTTGTATATATTAAGAATGTTTTGGAAAGTGGGTGGCAATCATATTTCAAGAATAGAATTTGATATATGCCCTTATTTCACTTATAATTAATATGAAGAAAAGGATTGTTTGTTCATACTGGACTGTATACAGTGATTTAAATGTAGAAATGTTAAGCAACTGTAGTTTATTAGATTATGTTTTTGTATTAGATAAGAAAGAAATTTAAGAGTGAGAGTATGTGAAAAAATATCCCAGAAAGTATATGTTCTAAAATCTCCATGTGAAGGAAGCAGAAAGGGCTGTCTGCTTAGGGGTAGGAGGAAAGGATAAAGGGTGTGAAATAATGGTACCAGTAAAAGGCATGACTGTAGTTCATTTTAAAGTTGTTCTTAACAATTAACAACCAGTTCAAAAGGCAAAATTGTTCCTGTCCTCTCCAGATCTTACTGTTTCCCACTTCTTTCATAAGATTCCTTGCACTCTACCTAAAGGTTGCCCATAAGTCTCAGCATCTGCATTGATAGTCTTCAGGGCAGAGCCTTTCAGAGGTCCTCTGTGTCAGGCTCCTGACTTGTTCCCTCTTTTCTCCTTCTTCTGATGTCCATCTTCTTTGCCTTTCTGGATAGGAACTGAGCATTTTAGCAAGAGTCCTCCCTCTTGATTAGTTTCTAAAATTTTTAGTACAGATTTTAGTAGGTTTATCCTATACTATATGTCTATATGAGTGAGTATATACTATGTGCATCTTTCTGCTTCTGGGCTAGCTCACTCAGGATGATCTTTTCTAGATCCCACCATTTACCTGCAAATTTCATGATTTCCTTGTTTTTTATTGCTGAGTAATGTTCCATTGTGTAGATATACCACAATTTGTGCATCCATTCCTCCACTGAAGGGCATCTGGGCTGTTTCCAGGTTCTGGCTATTACAAATAAGGTTACTACAAATATGGTTGAGTAAATGTCCTTATTGTGTACTTGAGACTCTTTTGGGTATATGCCTAGGAGTGGTATAGCTGGATCTTGAGGAAGGGCTATTCCTACTTGTCTGGGAAAGCACCAGATTGCTTTCCAGAGTGGTTGTACAAGTTTACATTCCCACCAGCAGTGGAGGAGAGCAACAGAACCAAAAATATCTGAGCACAGGAGTCTTTCCTGAGACTGATATTCCAACCAAGGAATATGCATGGAGACAACCTAAGACCCCTGCACAGATGTAGGCCATGGCAGTTCAGTATCCAAGTGGGTTCCATTGTAATAGGAACAGGGACTGTCTCTGACAAGAACTTATTGGCCTGCTCTTTAATTACCTCCCACTGAGGGGGAAGCAGCATTACCAGGCCACAAAAGAAGACAATACAGCCACTCCTGATGAGACCTAATTAACTAGGATCAGAAGGAAAGAAAAGAAGACCTCCCCTACCAGTGGACTTGGGGAGGGACATGCATGCAGAGGGTGGAGGAAGGGAGGGATTAGGACTGGAGGAGGGAGAGAACCACAGGGGAGATACAAAGTGAATAAAGTGTAATTAGTAAAGAATTAAAAAATAAAAAAAAAGCAAAATTGAAGTGATTTTGGAAGAGGAGAGATCTGAACATAATATCATGTTAGTAAAATTATTGTGAGGAAAATTGTAGTATGACAGTGGTAGTCATCAATTAATAACTGGAAGTCAGTATATTACCTAAAGAGGAGAAAGGGAAATAAATAAAAGTACTACTTACTGATCCAAGTCCACCTTTGTAGGAGTGACAATAGCTTTGGGTTAAAACAGAAAAATGTTTGGGAGGACAGGGAAACAGTTTGCATCCTTCAGCAGTTCTGGCCTAGGTGGTATCAGGTAGGTGTTTGACTCAGTTATAACCCTAAGAAGTTGTTCTTGTCACTGCCATCTCTTAAAAAGATCATAAATGTGTTTCAGGAGGTGATTGTTTTTGCCTTCAGGTACAGCATCCCCAATAAGGACAACCTCCCCCTCTGGAAAGGGTTTTCTGTCCTGATAGCTTGTTCTGTTAACTCCTGAGTCCAAGGTGACTGGGCTTTATGACAAAGGCTTATCTCTGTGCTGTCAGCCTTGAATGACAATAAGATAGATTACATTGACATTCCTTGAGTGATTATCACATTGTGCAGAGGTGAGCAGGTGACACAAAGCAAAGGAGACAGACCTAATCTTGAGGCAAATGTTCAAGGATTATCCTATGTTTTATTACTTTGTGGGCCCAAGTGAGAAATCGATACATTTTAGCACAAGCTTCTTTTCCAAAAGATCCAAGGTAAAGATGAAAATGATAAACTCATTTTCATAAATGTTTTGCTCTGTGTGTGATTGTTTTACGCTTCTTTTTAAATTTTATTTACTTATTCTCTTTACATTCCAATTGTAATCCGTTTCCTCCTTTCATCCAGGCCCCACCGTTCCTCTTTTTTCCTCCAGTCCTCCTCCACTACATCTCAGAAAAGGGGAACTCCCACTTTCTAACTCACCTCAGCACATTGCGTCACATCAGGACCAAGCACATCCTCTTCCTGGGTGACCTGGCACGACAGCCCCAGCAGGGTGAAGTGACTGAAAAGCGTGGAACAGAGTCCATGTTAGAGACAGCCTGCATTCCATTTTCCAGGAGATCTACATGACGACTAAACTGCCCATCTACATCTGTGTATCTGTGTAGAGGTCCTAGCTCCAGTCCGTGCATGATGGTCCTTGGTTGATGCTTCGCTTTCCAGAAGCCACCCTGAACCCTGGTTAGTTGAATCTGTCAATCTTCTTGTGTAGCTCCTGTCCCCTCTGGGTCCTTCTATTCTTCCTCACACTCTTCTATACCGCTGTCTGGGCTTTATCCAAAGTTTGGCTGTGTCTCCCTATCTGCTTTGATCTGTTGCTGGGTTGAGAATCTCAGAGGACAGCCATGCTAGGCTCCCATCTGCAAGCATATGAGTCTCATTAATAGTGTCAAGGGTTGGTTCTCTCCTTTGGGGTGGGACTTGGGTTGGACCAGGCATTGGTTGGACATTCCCCTCTCTGCTCTATCTTTCTTTATCCCTGCATATCTTGTAGGCAGGGTGAATTTTGGGTCAAAGTATCTGTTTTACTCCTCCTAATGTAATTGTTGTCACAGTCCATTTTCATTCTGGCATTTCTGATGACTGTCTTTGAACTTGTACATTCTGCATTAGTCCACATGTGTATGTCTATCTCTTTCTCTCTCTCTCTATATATATATGCATATATATATATACACACAAAAATTATATATATATATATATTATATATATAATATATATATAAAATTTCTAGTTGACATTTTCCTGTTTTTCTTTATTTATAGGAGATGATTATCATTCTTTTGGGATATATGTCTACTATACCCTTAAGAATATCTCTAACAGGAACTCAATGACTGGCTCTTTGGCCTCCCTACCCCCCAAGGGAGGAGCAGTCCTGTTAGGCCACAGAGGAGGGCTTTGCAGCCAGTCCTGAAGATACCTGATAAAACAGGATCAGATGAATGGGGAGGAGGTCCCCCCATCAGTGGACTTGGAAAGGGGCACAGTGGAGATGAGGGAGGGACTGGGAGGGAATGAGGGATCGGGACACAGTTGGGATACAGAGTTAATAAAATGTAACTTATAAGGAAAAAATAAAATAAAAAAAAAAAACAGAAAAAAAAAAACCAGTTGGGTGTTTGTAGCATACTAATTCATTTTACTTGAAAGTGTTTTCTATCGGTAGCAGGAAGTTTACTCAGATAAGTAAAGTTATGTTGATATTTCATCATTCTCTAAGATTCTTTAGAAACCTTAGGACTGTCATTTTTAGGACACTTTTAACATTTCCATTTATTTATTTATTTATTTATTTATTTTTTTTTTTTTAATTTTTTTTAATTTTTATTTTTATCAGTTACATTTTATTAATTCTGTATCCCAGCCGTGCCCCGAACCCTCATTCCCTCCCAGTCCCTCCCTCCCTCCCTCCCTCATCACCACTGTGCCCCTTTCCAAGTCCACTGATGGGGGGGACCTCCCCCCATTCATCTGATCCTGTTTTATCAGGTATCTTCATTGAGTTCCTGTTAGAAATAGTCCTTGTTCCCCTCACTTTGGGAAACCAATTGGTTACTGAGCTACCACAGGCTACATCTGAGCGGAGGTTCTAGGTTATATCCATACATGGTCCTTGGTTGAATGTCAGTTTCAGAAAAGACCCTGTGCCCAGATATATTTGGTCTTTGTGGAGCTCCTATCCTTTCCCCAACAGACTAACTCCCCTTCTTTCTTATCATCTGAAAGCCTCTAACTAGCAGTGTTTTCAAAGCAAAGACTCATGACCAAACCTTTGGCAGAGTACAGGGAATCATAAGAAACATTTCCTTTCTTAATTTAAAGTGGCAAGCTTCTAGACCAGTGAGATGGCCCAGCAGGTAAGCGCACTTACCATCAAACATTATGAGCTGAGTAGGATCCTTGAACCAACAAGTTGAAAGAAGAGCTACTACTCCAACTAAGTATCACTTGATCTCCACATGTGTGATGTGGCAGATGAGTAACCATCATCAATACTAAGTAAATAAATATAAATTTTTAATACAAGTAAATCTTCAAGATCTGTAACAACAGAGAACCCATTAATATTACTTTTCAGGCTCATATTAGTAACATTGGGACTAGACACTGTAAGCACTTGAAATTTTATTTGAAGTAGAACTTTTTCTATAGTATCGGTTTCCATTATGTGCTGGACCTTACTGAAAGCCTAAAATACCAACTACCTATTCATTTATAATGAGCCAGAAAAGTTCTTATTGCCTTTTAAATTGCCAGGCTGAAAGCACATGCTAAAAGCATTGTTCAAAACCTTATTGTGGAAAAAAATATGATAAAAACTAACTGTTGCAACAAAGTGACAGGGGAACTTGTAAGCAATTGAAAACACAGATTTTATTATAGATTTCAGCCAAAACCGTGAACATTTGTTGTATTAGTATTGTTCAAAACTAAATATATATATATATATATATATATATATTGGCCACTGTGATGACAAAAATAAAGAAAGAAAGAAAAAAACAGTGTGATATTTTATCCCTGGGCACTAAACTGAGGATAGTATCAGATAAAATTTGTGACATGTTTCTAGAATGGCAAATGGGTTATGAAAAAATTACAAGTTATAAAGTTATTTTGTGGTTTGCATTTACCACATTAAAACTCTGAACTATATGTGCGGGCTTTAGCTACCTTTAGTTCCTCTTCCTTTCTGAGTTGTAAAACTTGCTTTCTTCTGCAAACCTACTTAAAGCATAAAGACATGTTAATTTTTTTAAGTAATATTTTATTTCTCACTGAATGCTTCTCTCTGGCTTCCCAAGGACCAGCACTGTCCTCATAGTCATTGTCATTGAAAGGGTTCCATGAGCTTCCATCTTCTTCACTCTGGTCCCTCAGAATGATCACAAATGATCGTAACCACAAATATTTTCTGTGACAGATACTCCACAGGAATGCTTAAAATAGGCATATCAGCAACAATAAATCTAAGTCTTCTAAGGTTTTGAAATTTGAGACATATATGCTAGTTTTATAATACGGTGTGTTACAAATTCTGAGACATATTGATCAAATTTGGCAAAAACATAAATTATAAGTCAAAAATTACGAAAAACTATTGCACATGAGTGTACAAAATTAAACACAAAATGTCAGTTTTTTCACATTAAATTTTTCATATGAAATGACATTACTCATCTAAATTTATGAATTATATAATGATTTAATACAAAATAATAACTATGTGGCCATGTATTAATATGAGGCAGAAGAAGCTAGATTTGAACTTAGATGCTGCTTGTCTTCTGTCCACTCTTCCAGAAAGTTCCCTAAGCCTTTGGTGTTGGCGTGTTTTCTAGATTTATTCATTGCTACTGGCCTCCACGACTCTGCATTTTGGTTGTTTGTCGCTTTCTGAAGTGGTCTCTCTTTGTTGAAAAGAGAAGCTGTCTTTTTGAGGGGTAGAGATTATACTTATGTGTGGATTAAAGACAAACATTTCTAGATTGTTGTCAGTTGTTTTATGCTGGTTTGGTGAATAATTAGTTGAAGATTCTTTTCTGATAACTTTGACTTCCCAGTATTGAGTAGAGAGGTAGGCTGCCAGCTCCAGACACAGCCTTTTTCTTCTTTTGAAATTTTAAGACTTTTCTTTTTTAAATTCTTTAATAATTTTCTTTACTGAGCAGCTCAACCAGCTAAATTTGCTTATTTAGAGAAGGTTAAACACTAATCCATTGTCAGTCTTAATGTATCAAATTCTAGGAGCTCAACTGCATACCCCATTTTAAGTTTGAAAAGGGTAGAAACCCCTTAGGTAATATTTAAGTAAAGAAAATAAAGGATGAGAAAAATGGAAACACAGCAAATCAACTTCTTGTTGTAACTTGTAAAATGAAGCATCCTGCCAATTAGCAGCGTGATTTGCAAAGAAATCCATGATCCTGAACTTCAGTTTTGCCATTTAAGACTCTGGGGACACTGGCTATCATTAAACATGTTTTAACATAAATACGGATTCTGAAAAAAAAAAAAAAGGATAAGATGTGTATTAGAATATGTAATTAGCAGTTGGGTCAAGTGGACACAGCTTAGGAGACTTATTAAAATTTAGAGAAGAGAAAGGCTGACATAAATTGCCAAGACAAAATCAGTAGCTGATATAAAAATGTAAAAGAAGTGTTATTCAATGGTGTTAATATTTTCTCAAGAGCAGATATTTTATATACTGCCCATATATTTATTACAGAGCCTACTCAAACTCCAAAACAACATTAACCAAATGTTTTCCTAAACCTTTGGGGTACACATAATGAAACTGATACGAAAGCAGAGAGTTTTCTATTCAGGATATATTTAAATAATTCCATGAAATAATAATCTAACAAGGAATATTTATCCACTATACTGTTTATGTTATGTTTTTGTGGTTGTGATAGTAATATGTAAACTTATTATTTATTATAGGATTTTATTTTAGCTCAGAAAATCAAAATTAAATAATCTTGATTCATTATTTATATTGATTAAGAAAAGTACATGAAATTCACAACAGCTCTAAGGATTTTTTCATGCTTATTTGATCAGTAAGTCTTTGTACATTTCATATTCATGGAACAAACTAGATTTATTAATTTTGGAGGTTCCACAAATGAGAAAGTTTTCTAGTTACCCACCTTCCCTGATACGTGGTGCCAGAACAGTGGTTCTCAATCCTTTTAATGCTGGGACTCTTTTATTCAGTTCCTCATGTTGTGATGATCCCCAACAATAAAATTATTTTGTCACTACTTAATAACTGTAATTTTTCTGCTGTTATGAATCAAAATGTAGATATCTAATGTTCAGGATATCTAATATGTGACCCTGAAAGGAGATCAGCCATAGATTGAGAACTACTATCCCGGAGGTATAAGTAGGTATGATCCACCTAATGTAGGTACAAGAAATGGAGCTCAGATCTCCCAAAAGAACAGAAAGTTTTTACATTTATTATGACTATTATTTTTTTTATTTCAAAAAGTACCCCTTACTTCATATTAATATAAGTGATTTTATTTTACTTACTTGCCTCTGTTATAGCTTTGTATTCCTCATATTTAAAACATACAGCCTTAGTTCATCTTCAATGAAAACAATATGTGTTTGGCAAGTAAAGGCTAAAGGGAAATAAAGAATGACCCAGACTGACTTTATAATCTGGTAACTAATTGTAAATCCAAGTAACCATCCACATTTCAAAATGTAAATATTATTTTCAAAATTCATGGAAACAAATCTAAATGATATTTGCACTGTTATTTTCACTGCACAATTTAACAATTATATGGGAAATATGACATAAAAGAGCAGAGAAATCATTAAAGTTGTTATGATTATAGGAGTCCAGAAGCTGAGACCAGTGGTGGTATAATGGGCTCTAAAATGGGAATCCTGAGCCAAATTTAAAAGAAAGAAATAGGTGGAACTGGAATTGCTTATTTTGGTCATAAAACATTACTGTAATTGCCTATGTTAACATTTATTGAAACTTCTTAGAATCAGTGTTATTTTTACTTATATTGCCTGAAATCAATCTTATGCAGCATTTGGAAAATAGAAATCATCCTTCCACTACTGTTTTTGGGTTCTGTAATCCCACTACAGTCAAAGAGGCTCTACAGTGATAAAGCAGTAGATTTAATGTATTTTTTAATATCAAACTCTAAAGATCTGGTGACTTCATCATTAATTGACAGCTAGTTCTCTTTCTCTTTATTTATTGTTATACTTTACATCCATGTAATCATTGTCCCCTCCCTCATCTCCCTGCTCCTTCCCCCCCATCCTGCTCCTCTACTCCTTATGTAGGGAGAGGCCACCTCCGTTACCAACTGACCTCAGTTTACCAAGGCTCATTAGGACTGGCTGCGTCATCTTCCTCTGTGGCCTGGTGAGGTCACCTCACCAGGGTGAGCTAATCCAGGAGAAGGCAACATAGTCCACGAAGGTAAAGAGAGCCTCCTGCCTTGGTCTCCTGAGGGCTGGGGTTACAGGGTGGCCCATTGCACCCAGCTGCAAGTGCCCTTTCACCCTTAGCCCGTCTCCCATTTATTACAAGAAATGTGTTTAAAAATACCAAATTGTCGCTACCATATTTTACTGAAAATATTGATACAGATTTCAATTCTTTTATCACTCTTATATTTAGTGGATCACACTATTATTCCCATATTTATGAGATAATTTAATTTTAGCAATGTTGTCTTTGAAACAATTTAAATCAATTCTAGTTAGTATAACGATTGTCAGATTTTTTTTTTTTTTTTTTTTTTTTTTTTTTTTTTTTTTTTTTGTCTACTTTACTTGGACCCTGGTTCAGTGGTCATTTTGTCTGTGTTCTAATAATGTCTACGATGTTCCAGCAACATCTGCTACTGCTTAATTTTAAATCAAGTCTGGAATGCAAGCCTGTTAAAATTAGGTCAATTTCCTTTTCACTTCTGAAACTTCAGAATTTTGGTTCATAAATCAGGAAAAAAACATGTTCTATGGATTTGAACATATTGTCCTTCTGAAGTTGTCTCTCCTTAAGACTGAATAGAAAATCTGATGTAAGATTATGTCCTCCAGATATCTATGAAATCTCAACAATTTGGCTGCCTAAGCAGGAGTTAAAGAAAGGCAACACCCAGTTGACATGATAGCTATGGATGTAGGATGTCTCATTGGGTTCCAGTGGTAGATTCCATCCTACAAGGATAACTTAAGAAGAGCAGGATAGTTAGTCTTTCCTAGAGTTGAACTTCCTAATTCATTATACATTACCATGTTGTCAGCCCTATACCAAATGTTCAACCATAAAAACATGTATGTGCATGTATATGTATATATATACATGTTTTTACATATATATTAAAATAGTGAATGAACTCAGCGTGTTATATATACACACATAAACATATATTACTATTGCTACACACTTTTATTTTCCATATATTTAGTATTTATAACATTAATATTATTTATTAAATAATAAATTACATTTTATATATAAATATTATATATTTATATTGATTATATTGTACATTTATATATGTCTATGTACAATATATTTGTACATATACAATATACAAATTTGTGTATATGTTGTAGTTATATGTTTAGCAAATTGTATTTATATAGTAATTCTTTTTTATAATGTGTATATAAACAAATATATAAAAACAGCATTTTTTAGCAAAAATATTTTTAAAGAGGCTTTGACTATGTATTTGAAAGATAGTAAGAAATGTTTATAGCAGCGTTGTAAGGAAGGGAAAAAGGGAGGGAGTAAAAGATATTAATACTATATATGTGTTTGAAATTTAAAAAGTAATTTTATAATGTTTCTAAGATTCCATTTTATAATTCGTCACACCTCCATTCTTTTCTGTCCCAGCTTTTTTTTTAAATGTTTCATTTTTCTCTGTACTTCACCATAATTTTAAAAAAACAAATTCAAGTGGTGTTGTAGGTGGATCTATCTCATCTAACACAGAAGCAGATTTCAGAAGCAGTTCATATTGACATATATTTAATCATACATTTCTTCCTTAACATATGCACATGTGTATTTAAAATGTGTTTGTTGTTCACATCTATGACCTACTTCGTTCACTGCAAAAAGCAATCATACATTTTGAGGTATATGTCTCTATAATACGGTATAGTATAGTTTACTGATTATTTTATGTTAATCTTTATCTGAAACTCAAAAGCAAATGAGTCAAGCATATAAGATGCGTCTTTAGCTGGGCTATTTGAGGGTACAAATTATTTTGTTTCAGTAAGACTAAATTCTTTGCTTTAATACTCCACATTGTTCATTGGCTAGTCAGGATTCAGATCCTTGTCTTCGTTCTTTTCATTTTTCCACATCTATTATGTCATTTGCACTAAGCATAAATTCTCAGCCTCTATCAGTAAGGTAGAATTAAAAACAATTCTTTAAAATATGTCCCTGTTTGCTAACAAGAATTCCTCTTTCAGAACACAGATTTGACTGCCAACAGAGAAAGAAGGAAAGGGAGGAGAGAGAGACAATATTGCCACCTCCAAAAAAATCATTGAAACAATATTATTACCCTAATTTTATACATCTCTAAGAAGAATATTTCTTTCAAACTTTCTTCATAACTTCCAAGTGAAATAAGTGTTTCTGTTTTGTAAAGTTATCTGATCTGTTAATGGAGCGTCTAGTAGGCAGTATTACTGCTTGGAAAGGAACATGCCTTTTCCAGTAAAGGCATCCACAAAATTTTACTGGATTTTTCCTCTAACAGGACTTTTAGGGAAAAATGAAAAAAATTCTACATTATTAATCTTTCCTTTTTTGCTGCAGATACACAACTTGTGACTCGTACTTTCTTGAACTTCAGTTGTCACCCAGTATAAAGGAAGCCTGTTTCAGAATGAAATTAATATTGCACTCCACTGATGGTGGTCGTTAGCTACAAGCATCAAGTTAACACCATCTAGAACCAATGGAAGGGAAGCCTTTATAAGGGATTATCTTTTCTGCCTTCACCTCCACGTATGGCACTGAGGAGATGTTGTCTTCATTAAATTAATTGTTGGGAACAGATCTAGCTAGGATTGGCTGCATCAATCCTTAGCCAGAAGGTCCATTTCTAAATAGGAGTGGAACACAAAACAATCAGGAAACAAGGATGTACACATTCCTTTATTTCTGCTACTGACTAGGGATATGAAATGACTATGTGCTCCAAGGTTTTGCCACTGTCATTCCCCTAAAATAAAGATTTTCTCCAAAAATTATCATTTTGAAGGGGATTATTCATGTCAAAGTGAATTATGATTCTATAACCAGGCAGGTATAAGCCTAATAGATTGACCTTTTAAATAACAGTACAATTTACTATGTCTTAGCAGAGCAATAAAGTGAGTCAGGAAATGTTGTAGTCTCCATTTAAAGAGAGTAAATAGTCATTTCTTAGTAAGGCACATTTAACAGAATCTTGCTAATCTAAAAGAGCCTTATCTGACTCTGCATGATATAATGTAGCAAAAGTGAGTCACCTTTTGCCATCTTCCCTAGTTTCATTGCCATTAAGAGACTGAACAATAAATCAAAGCATCAGTATGTCAAATGAAATCATATAAAGATGAGTAAGCTTCACTGAGTAATTTTTTTTTTAAATATTTTAAAATTTATTTATTCCTCTCTCATTATAGTCCGCTTTCCGTTTGATCATAATGGAATATTTCAACAAGTACTCCAAGAATATTTAACCCAAAAGTCTTTCCAATATTACTTTAGACAAAACTAACTACCATCTGTATTTCAGTAAATGACTTGTCAGTATATTTCTTACGTGCTGCTTAACTTTGGTGAGCTTCACATAACTAGATGTATCTGAGACTTATCAATGTAAAATGAAATAAACCCATTGCTTCCTCTATCGGTTTGGTCAGTGTTTTGTCAGAGCTGCTGAGAAGCAAACTAGGATAATTTATGAGGGGCATTATTGGGGTGCTGTGGAAACCGAGTTCAGAGGAAACCTCTTAAAATGTATGAAGGCAATGCTAATGAAGACTCCAAAGAATGAGGAGATGGAGTCCCAGGTGTCCATCTACTGTGAACAAAGTTTCCAGTAGAGGAACTGGGTTTTATCCAATTCAGTTGTTGCCTAAAGGGGTCTCATGGAAATGCTCAAACAACCCAAGACACTGCTAGGTTTCTCTATACACAGTGAAATTGAGGCCCAGTTGTGAGGACAGTACCAACAACACAACTCATTGAACATGGAGAAGTCAAACTGGTGCCTGCGTAAAACCTTCCCCACTACATCCTAGGGCCTTCTCTACAGAAAGGTACTCTGCAGGCTATGAAAAGAGAGCACAGCCTCAAACCTTTTGATGTACAATGCTGTTCTTCCTGAAAAATATGCCAGGACAATGGGTGTCCAAAGCTTGTGGGTGTAACCAATCAAAGTTTGACTTTACTCCACTCCACAAAATTTAACTCAGACAATCTCATCCAGTGCTGCTTTTGTGACCAGAGACTAGATAGCACAGATATATAAGATAAACACAAAATATTACTGGTCTTTAAAAAGTAGTAATAAAATAATTCTTAATGATATTTTGCTATACTGATAGATCAGTCCTTTATTTAGCCATCATCAGAAAACCTTCCTCCTTCAACATAAATGCAGAGATCCCCCAGACAGACCACACACATACAAGCCCCACACACACAAAGAGAGAGTACATGTGTATACATGTTTACAAATGTGTGTGTGGTAGTACAAAAATTTGATCCCAGCAGTTGAAATGCAGAGGCAGACTAATCTCTGAGTTTGAGGACGTACTGTTCTAAAGAACAAGTTTCCAGACACCAGGACTACTTGCAAAAATATTAGTTTTTAAAATAAGAAGTGTTATATGTGCTTGTGTGCATAAGTGCATGTGTGCTTACACATGAGTTTATATACTTAAGATATATAGTAGTGCCCACAAAAGCCAGAGCTTGTAACATCCCCAGAACTGAACTGACTTGTGTTTGTTGAGTCATCTGCTGTAGGTGTTGGAAAATTAACTCAGATGCACTAACAGAGCCTCTGGTTTGTCACCCAATTTAGAACTTAGTTTTATTTTATATTTAAAAAGATAAATTAACAACATTACAGATATTTATTTAACTGGTATTTAAGCTGTGAAATACAAGGCATGCAAATTACAACAGAACAGTTAGTTTTTGATACTCATGCTGTGTCATATGTGGCCAGGGTAATATTTCCTAAGTGTAGAAAAGTTAAATGGTGTTAAATTATGGTTGGAAAAGATAAATGTGGGCTACCGACATAACAGCTATTAATGTGATAACAATGATTTCGTATGATTATGATTGGTATAGTAGAATGTTTTTTTTTTAATTTTTATTTTTATCAGTTACATTTTATTAATTCTGTATCCCAGCCGTGCCCCGAACCCTCGTTCCCTCCCAGTCCCTCC
>REGO01000339.1:484369-505905 GCA_010120015.1 Rhombomys opimus
CCCTCCCTCCCTCATCTCCTCCCTGACCCTTTCCAAGTCCACTGATTGGGAGGACCTAATCCCCTTTCATCTGACCCCGTTTTATCAGGTATCTTCAGACAAATTCAAATTAGTACTAGTTATTGTGCTTAACAATTTAATAGACACAAATGGGATTAGTGGATAAGACAAAATTCCAATACTGACAGAAAATAACTGCTTAAAAAGAAAAGTAGACTTTAAAAAACTGATATGAAATATCAATATGTGTGTTTAAGTATCTAAGTAGTTCTTATATTTATAAGTGTTTTTAATGTAGGATACTACTAAGTTCATAAGGAATATGAGAAAATTCATTCTTATACTTAAAAGAGCTTGAGAAGAACAGGGTAAACTTTCAGCCACTTTCTGTTGAATTATAAAAGAAAGCTCAAGTAAAACTTAGAAGTGTCATTCTGAATTTACACATCTAAGAATCTATGGCCGTATTTTTCAGATTTTTGACAGTTGTTGCCTCAAGTAGACTTATCAAGCAGTTTGAAGTAAGAAATCACTTTGTCTTTAACATTTGGATGAGTTCCATGTGAAACTGGCTCATAAAAGTGTCAAAGTCAGTTGAAGTGATTAATGGAAAAAGCATTTGAACTGGTCACAATATTTTTGCTTAAATTTATTTCATAACATTTTATTAAAACAATTATTCTTTCCCTTATCAAATTAACTCTTTATATTTCTTATCGTCGAAGATGTACATACACATGCACATTATAATTTATCATTTGTGATAATAACATTATCATCAAGAAATATGCACATTGTTTGAAAGGCAATCAAAATTATATATATATATATATATACTTGTACATATGAGTAGAATATATATATACATCAACTCATATTCCATTTTATGCATCAAGTTCATGGCCTCTTATTTTTTAATTATTGTTTTGCATATATATATAAAGAGAGAGACATATTAATTTATGAATGCAACCTGCTAAGTTCACATGTGGTCTTTATAGGTACACATATTTAAGGATGACTCATATAGATTTGATCATGCTTTCAAGGGCCATGTCTAGTATAAAATTTCTCTCAATAACCATTAATTGTCTGTAGTCTCAATGTAAAGGTGGAGGCTTGTGAATTTTCCTTACCCACATGGATTTATTAATTAGAGGTGTCAGTTTTCAGGTCTTGTTTAGCACACATATTGTTGCTATTTCATGGGTACAGACTCCCTGTCACAGCCAGAACACATAATCTCAGAGCAGACTTGCCAGTCCTTTGGGACTTACCATCTTCTCCTCTCTTTTACGCAAAGACCCCTGGGTTTTAGGTGTAGGTGCTGTGTTATATAGATTTATCAACTAGTGTTAGTCAAACTATGGGCAGCTGCTTTGTAAATTTTGACCTGATGTATATTTTTGTATTTGTCCCATCTGCCACAAAAAGAAGATTCTCTCATTAGGGATGATTGTTACACTTCCATGTGGAGATAAGGAGAGGTAAATGGATATTTAGAAGGAGTGGATAAAATTGAGGAAAACCAACTGAGAATCAGAAGCAAGTTTTTGTTGGTACAGAAACACTATCCCTTCCAATTTCCTGCCTAAAAACATCAAGAATAATATCTGAAGGTATCATGTTCTCTACTGTGACCTATAATTTCTCAAGATGAATAGGGAAGTTGTATTTAGAAAGACATGTATTTTTTGACTGATCAAATGGCTTTTTCAGATAGTCCCAGGAGAAGATTGATACAGCTATTCTGCTTGTATTCCAGGAGAGAGACAATCTGCTGAACTCTTTGTATCCTTTGCAGCCTTTCAGAAACAAATGAAAAAATAATAATAATAATGGGAATAAGGTGACACAGAAAGGAACCACTAAAAGTAACAACAATATCAAAAACAGGACAAAAGAAAACAAACAAACAAAAAGAGGAGGACTTCCCCTATCACTGGGCTTGGAGAGGGGCATGGGAGGAGAGGAGAGAGGGAGAGTGGGATTGGGAGGGAATGAGGAAGGGAGCTACAGCTGGGACACAAAGTAAATAAAATGTAATTAATGTAAAAAATAAAAAATTAATTAAAAAAAAGAAATATAAAATTGACATAAAGACCTCTTAAATCTGTTGGTGAATCTTAATGAAAAATTTCTTAACCAAAATCTGTGTTCTATGAAAACGTTGAACAAGTGCTGCTTGCCCACTCCACCTGTCCCATCTATGTATTTCTTATACTTTTTTAATAGGTAAAATACTATCATTCCGCTAGAATGATAGTCATTCTCCGCACTTTTCTACCAGTGTAGGGATCGTGGTAAAAAAAAATCTCTCAGTAATACAGAGGGCCCAAAGGAGAATGTTATCTCGCTCCTAAGTGGGAATAGAAGAGGCAGCAGAAGCGGTTGGAGAGAGGGAACAGGATAGGAGAGGGAGTGCTGAGGGAAAGGAGGGTGGGATTAGATGTGGGAAGAGGGGTGTGTGTGAAATGACAGAGGGCTTGCACAGAAATCAGAAATCATGGGCAGGGGCCCATGTGAGACAAACTGGAGACCTACAACAAGGTAGACTCCTGGGATATGGGGGTCACCATAGCTGAGACCCCTAGTAGTGGGGGGTTATGGAGACCGAAGAGGCCACCCTCTAACCAAGCAGTACTCCTTGTAGAGGTTGGGGAACACAAACCCACCCACAAAACCTTTGACCTAAAATTTACCCTGCCGCAATATGTTCATTGATAAAGGTAAAGCAGAGACTGAGGGAATGTCCATCCAAAGCCTGGCCACATCAGGGAGAGAGCCAACCCCTGACACTTTTAACAACACTCTGCTTTTTGTGCAGATGGGAGCCTAGCATAGATGTCTCTGAGAGGCTCCATCCAGTAAAAATGGAAACAAATGCTGAGACTCACAGCCAAACATTGAATGAAGCTTAGGGAGTTCTGTGGAAAAGTGAGGAGAAGGATAGAAGGATCCAGAGGGGTCAGGAGCCCTACAAGATCAACAGATCCAACTAACCTGGGCCTGGGAGGCTTGTGCAAACTGGAGCACCTATCAAGAATGCATGGACTCGACCTTAACCCTATATAGATAGGTTCCGGATGAGCAGCATGATCTTCATGTGGGCCCACAAGTAAAGGGAATGGAGGCTGTCTCTAACAAAACTTTGTTGATTGCTTTTCAATCATTTCTCCCTGGTGGGGCTGCCTTACCAGACCACTTAGGAATAGGATGCAATCAGTCCTGATGTGACTTGGTGTTCTGGGATGGGTTTGTGTGGAGGCTCCCCTTTTCTGAGGTGTAGCGGAGGGGGAATAGAGAGAAGAGGTTGGGAGGATAAGACCAGATAGAGAAGAGGGAGGGGGCTGCGATTGGGATGTAGAGTGAATAAAATTAATTAATTAAAAAAAAAGAAAATAGCTCCTCCAAAATTTACATGTTGTTTGAAAAGAGAAAATTACCATGAATCTCAATCAGAAGATTCCTTTGGTATATATTCACTTATAAGGGAATGTTAGTTGTATACTATAGTATAGCCATACTAAAATCTACAGAATTAAAGAAGCTAAACAAGGAGGACCCTAGGGAGAATGCTTAAATCTCACTCAGAATGGCAACCAGGATAGACACCGGAAGCAGTGGGAGAGAGGGAACAGGATGGGAGTCTACTATAGATGTCTTCTGAAAGGCTCCACCCAACAGGGAATCCAGATGCTGAGACTCCCAGCCTTCGTTCGGGCAGAGCACCTGGAGCAGGTGATAAA
The DNA here is from genome assembly GCA_010120015.1 of Rhombomys opimus. Lineage (NCBI taxonomy): Eukaryota > Metazoa > Chordata > Mammalia > Rodentia > Muridae > Rhombomys > Rhombomys opimus. The sequence continues at coordinate 488,119 of REGO01000339.1, forward strand.
TATTGGTCTATTTGAATTTTTCTACATGTATATATCCAGTTAGACCAGCACCATTTGTTGAAGCTGCTACCTTTTTCCCTTGTATGGTTTTGGCTTCTTTGTCAAAAATTAAGTTCCCATAGGTGAGTGAGTTTATTTCTGGGTCTTTGATTCGGTTCTGTTGATCCACAGACATTCTCTGTCACTAGTGTTTTATATCCATTATATTCACAAATATGTATGACAATAGTTTGCAGAGAAATCTTCTCTCTAATTTCCAGAATGATCAGATTCAGGAATAATTTCTGCATAACTGTAACTAGAATATGCAACATGTTTGATCTGATTCTGATACCATGGCCATTAAATAAATGGACTGACCACTTTATTCAGCATGTCAGAAATAACGAAACAACAGAACCAATTTGAATTTAAAGTTTACAAAATTTGTACATATTTCCCATTAAATTAATATCTATTTTATTAGATATAAAGATAATTTTTATCTCATTTCTCATGGCAATGTTCAACACTTTGATTATCTCTGATATTACAATGGTAAGATCAACCTTAAAATTGATGTCTAAGCTGTGATTTGAGAAAATCAGTAGCAAATCAAAAGGAATTTGTTTGTTTGTTTGTTTGTTTTTCTGAGAAAACAGTTTGCTTAGTAAGGATACTTTTATATAATCCTATTGCTAGCAAGGTTCATTTCAAGAAGTTAGGCTTTGCTTTGCTTACTTGTTTAGAACATATATTAAGGAATGGTCATAGGTGGCATAGGTGATTAATGGAAGAATTTGGTGCTTTGTTGAAGGACAGTACTGTATGTCAAATGCTTACAAATTGTAAATAATTTTGTCATTCATTGTACTTATTTCTTTGTATAGAAAAAATGACTTAGTATTTTCAGTTATTAGCCACTTTGTAAAATAATAACAGTATGTATCTAAACATATAATACTTGTTATTTCATAGTAATTTAGAACTTAAGAAATTTAAGAGGCAACCACTATCCATCAAGTAATGACTGAAGCATAAAGACAAAACATGAAAGCCAAGTAATACTGAACTAAGATCATTATATTTCAAAGACTTTGGAAAACTATTTCTTACTGAAAATAAAATACTTGAGGTTGTATGACCTGACTTGCTGATTCAAGAACTTTTCCCGTCAAACCAATTTTATTTCTTAAAACTGCATTTATGTTCCAAGACAATTAGAAGCTGAAAATGCTTTAAATCCTGAACATTATTCCATCTTCTTTGAAACTGTCATCTAGCCAAGGGTTGTTGGCTTAGTTATGGAAAAACAATTCCAACTACCAAGAATAGGTTTCCTTTCTAAAAGCTTAAAGCTATTGTGAATCTTGAAGCATTGGACATATTTCTATAGATTGCCTCTATAAATTAATATTGCTTATACAAATGAAAATTGATATCACAAGAAGGAAGATCCTTTCAAGACACATTAGGAAGTTCTTTTTTTTGAGTTTTATAAGTCATTTATAGAAGATGTATGTACCAAGTTGATTTTTTTCAAATTTCATATTGTACTAACAGTTGTTTCAAAGGGAATAGTTTTCTTAGCATAGAAATAGAGAAATGTGAAAAGACTTTTTGTGGTATTTTTTATTAGCTTTCAAATAATTTTGGCATGTAGTGATCAATAGAATAAGCACAAAGAATTAGTGAGAGCATATTCTTGAATAAAAGAATGTTGATTTGCCTTCACTGATAACTATAGATTTTTATCAAAATGAAAATGCTGTTCTTGTCTAAAAGAGTTCTTGTTAAATAATTCAAATATTTCAAATGCTTTTATTAGCATTAGCAATAACTTGTTAGCAGCTCAAATATTTTTTTTACTTTCTTATTTCTTTTAATGTTCTTTCTACTTTTTCTTTTTTTCTTTTTATTTATTCCTTTCTCATACAATACATCCTGAATGCAACCTCCCAGTTCTCCTGTTTGCTCCATTCTTCCCCCCACCCTCCATCCACTGCTCCTTCATTTCCCTTCAGAAAGAACAGGCCTCCCAGGAATATCAACAGAACTTGGTATAACAAGCTGCAATAAGACTAGACACAAACCCTTATATTAAGACTGGGCAAGGCAACCCAGTAGGAGGAAAATGGTCCCATGAACAGACAAAAGAGTCAGAGACAGCTCTACTCTTACTGTTAGGAGTCCCACAAAAACAACAAGCTAAGCAACCATAGCAGGTATACAGAAGACCTAGCTCAGACCCATGTAGGCTCAAAGATTGCCACTTTGGTCTCCATTAACTCCTATGATCCCTGCTTAGTTGATTCTGTGGACCATGTTTTCCTAGTGTCCTCAACCTCTCTGGCTCTTCCAATCCTTTCTCTGCCTCTTTCCAAGCCTTCCCTGAGCTCTAACTCAGTCAGTGCACCTGCTCTAATCAGCTGCCAGAGGAAGCCTCTCAAAATATGGTTGGGTTAGTCCCTAATCTGAGTATGCCAGAATATCATCAGAAACCATTTCACTGACTTTTGGTTGTTGTTGTTGTCAGTAGTGTTTGGTACAATGTCAGTTCTCTGAGCCATCAGCTTCTCGTTCCTGGCCATACAGCCAGTGTCAGGCCTGGCTTCCCTCTTGTTGCTAAGGCCTCAAGAAGACTAGTCATTGGTTGGCTGCTCCCATAAACTCTGAATCCCCATTGCCCCAGGACACATCTTGCAGGCAGGGCTGGATGTGGGTGAAAGGTTTTGTGTCTCAGTTCAACCATTAGAAACTTTACCTTTTTACAGAAGATGTTCTGTTCAGGCTCCGTATTCCCCATTACTAGGATTCCTCAATAGCCTCACCCTCCTAGGCTTCAGGAGGTTTCCTCTGCACTAGGCTTCCACTTGCCCCTATATTTCAGTCATTTCTCCTTGCCCTGTCTATGCAAAAATCTCTTCAAGGTTTTGCTGTCTGAAAAGTGGAATAAGGCACCATCCAATTAACGAAACAGATGCAATAGTAAATCCAGTGTTATTGTTTGTGGTGCTGGGACAGAACTAAGAGTTTACAACTAAATAGGTAGGAACTCTACCACTGAGACCCCAAAGGCTCTTGAGGTTTTTTTGGTAACACTGTCTTCAGTTTTGCCTTTAGGGCAATTATCAGGGCACAATCCAATACTTTTAATCCCAGGGTCTGATCTTCTTGGGCAAAAATCTTCCTCCATCTACCATACACACAGGAAAAATGACATCATGCAAAATAAAGACCAAAAAATATCCTATACTTTAGGTATTACACTAACTCTCTGGTATAGTTACTGTTATATTAGAGTTTCTGGAAATTATCTGTACAAAGCCCAGACTAACATGCTGAATATGCATAATTTTAAAGGATCTCTCTATGATTAAAAGCCCCATATGAAATGCATTTCCATAGATGTATAAGGCTCTTTTAGTAAGGACCACAAAGAGAAATATAGTTGATGTGAATGAGAGCTATAGACGATATATATTGTATAGATAAACATAGATCTAAATGTAGGCTTGTTCATATCCATATACATGCTTATAGGGAATAAAATTAAGTACAACCATTTTATTATAATTGAGCAAATGGCTATCTAAACTGATACCAATTTTGTCAATTATCATTTTTAATTAAATCCTTTACCGTTTCTTTCACTATAATTTTCAAATAAAAATGTTTTCTCTAGTATTAAAAGTTTCTGATCTGGTAATTATTTTCACTCAGCTTTCTCTCTCTCTTACTGTGTGTGTGTGTGAGAGAGAGAGAGAATGTGTGTGTGTGTGTGTGTGTGTGTGTGTGTGTTTATGTGTGTGTGGGGGGATACTATTACAAGGTGAAGTCTTGTTGAATGAAGGATGTCACTGTGGGGACAATTTCTGAAGTTTCCTAGTGCTCAAGCTCTGCTCAGTGTTGAAGACATTCTCCTCCTTGTTACCTGCCAATCAAGATGTAGAACTCTCAATTTCTCCAGCTCCAAGTGTGCCTGCAAAATGCCATGTTTCCTGTCAAGATAATGGACTTAACTTCTGAAACTATAAGCCAGCTTCAACTAAATGTTTTCTTTCGTAATAGTTACTGTGGCCATGGTGTCCCTTCACAGCAATAAAACCCTAAGGTAGTGTGGTAATCCTTGTGTATGCTTGTATGTGAATGTGAGTCAGAGGTAACTGTCAGGTATGTTTATAAATCTCTTCCCTATTTAATTTTTAGAACCTGGACTTCACTGGTATAGGTAGACCATCTGTCCAGCAAGTGCCAGAATCTTCTTGCCTGGCTGGAAGTGATGGGGATACTGAGTGGACTACAGGTCCACTCATTTGGATCGTGATGCTCAGGATCCATACCCAAGTACTCATACTGGCCTGAAAGCACTACCTTACCTGAGCCACCTCTTCAGCCAACATAGGGTATTACATGCTTATTCACATTGTAAGATAAGATTGTGTTAATCAATATAAACTTTGATCTGAAACATTACATTTAACATGAAAATCACATTTTCCATTCTTAACACTAGCATAAAAAGGCTGCTGTTGTCGGGCAGTGGTGACACATGTCTTTAATCCCAGCACTGGGGGTGCAGAGACAGGCAGATATCTGAGTCTGAAGTTACCTTAGTCTAAAGAGCAAATTCCAGGAAAGCCAAGGCTACACAGAAAGAAAGAAACAAACAAAAACAAGAAAAGGTCATCGTGAGTGAGGTAACTGAGAAGCAGAAATACCCACATGGTATAAACTCACTCATAAGTGGATATTAGCAAAATAATATAGGATAAACATGCTAAAATCTATACTCCTAAAGAAGCTAAACAACATGGAAGACCCTAGGGAAGAAGCTCAATGCTCATTAAGAAGGACAAACACAATAGACATTGGAAGAAGGAAAAGACAGGGAACAGGACGGGAGCCTACCACAGAGGGCCTCTGAAAGACTCTACTGATGAAGGTATCTAAGCAGAGGCTAAGACTCATAGACTTTGGAGAGTAGAGGGAATCTTATGAAAGAAAGAGGAGGTACTGAGTTACTATGGGCTACATCTGAGCAGGGGTTCTAGGTTATATCCATACATGGTCCTTGGTTGGAGATGTAGTCTCACAAAAGACCCCTGTTCCCAGATATCTTTGGTCCTTGTGGAGCTCCTGTCCTCTCTAAGTCATACTAACTCCTTTTTCTTTTATATGATTCCCTGTACTGTGCCGAAGGTTTGGTTATGAGTCTCAGTATCTGCTTTGATACACTGCTAGGGGGAGTCTTTCACAGACCCTCTGTGGTAGGCTCCTGTTATGTTACTTGTTTTCTCCTACATCCAATGTTTATCCCATTTGTCTTTCTAAGTGAGGGTTGCCCTCTTAGGGTTACCCAGGGTCCTCTTCCACCTGAGGGAGGAGCAGCCCTGCTAGGCCACAGAGGAGGACTTTGCAGCCAGGCCTGAAGATACCTGATAAGCTAGGATCAGATGAAAGGTGAGGAGGTCCTCCCCTGTCAGTGGACTTGGAAAGGGGTAGGGAGAAGATGAGGGAGGGAAGGTAGAATTTGGAGGGAATGAGGGAGCAGGATACAGCTGGGATTCAAAGTTAGTAAACTGTAACTAATACTAAAAAAAATAACAATTTAATTAAAAATAAAAGAAGGGGTAGATAAAAAGACCTGAAGGCAACAGGAGCTCTAAAAGGAGACCAACAGAGCTATAAAAACTGAGCCCTGGGAGCCCTGCAGAGACTGATACCCCAACCAAGGAGAATGCATGGAGATTACCTAAAATCCCCACTCAGATGTAGCCCATAGAGTCAATACCAAAGTGGGATCCCTAGAAAGGGGAACAGAGCTTTTCTCTGGAAACAACTCAGCAACAGGCTCTCTGATTACCTTCCCAGGGGGAGTGCAGCCTTCCCAGGCCACAGAGGAAGATAATGCAACCAGTCCTGATGGGACCTGATAGGCTAGGGTCAAATAGAAGAAAAGGACCTCCCCTATCAGTGGACTAGGGGAGGGGCATAGGGGGAGAAGAAGGAGGTAGGTTGGGTCTGGGAAGAGATGACAGAAGGGACTACAGCTTAGATGCAAAGTGAATAAATTGTAATAAGTAAGAAATAAAGTTTAAAAAAATTCCAGTTGTGTAATTCTCACATATTGGACTACCTATGGTTGAAGTAATTACTTTACAAGGATAAGACAGCTCCATTTTATACAAAAGCATAATATAATATTTCTAACTTTGGGATTTACCTCAAATCACTTTAAATTGAAGAATAGCAAGACATAATCCTGTGGTAAGATTTAGGGAACTTGAGAACAGAAATTGATTACATAATATAATCTCAATTTTATAATGTATAAGACTGTTCTATCCAAATTAATTTTATTTATGAAAATATTTACTGAGTGTTTTATGAACATTATTTACCTTTCAAAGATATGTTAATAAATAATATGATTAGGGGTTCAAACCTTAATAAAAGAAAAGCTAACTTTACCGATGATATAAGATCATATATTTCTACACATTAATTTATTGAAGACTGAAATCTGTTCACGGGACTAGAGTGACAGCTGGCTGGTTAAGAACGCGTACAGCATAATCAGGTTCTTTTTCTCTCTGTGTGTGCATGTGTGTGTGTGTGTGTGTGTGTGTGTGTGTTGTATGTACATGGAAAAATGTATCTGCCCATTGAAAATATATACAATTAAATAATATACAATCTACATATTCTTTAAGAAAATAATATATGTTATAAAATATATATAAAGAATATATTTTTAACAAAACATCTGCTTCCTTCAAAGTGCCACTTACAACAGTTTTCAGCTAGCATGTATTATTCTCACTGATATTTAAGTCTACTTTACTATGGTTGTATCTAATGTATTTTTTCAAGTATGCTTCACACAGCATGTATGTGGATATTATAGGACAAAGTTAGGGGTTTGGTTATCTCCTACAACGGTTGGTTCTGTGTATCAAAACTTACATCATCTGTTTTCCAGAAAGTACTCCTGACTGCTACAACATCTAGCTGATCCACGTATCCCACATACACAGCTGAAGACAGTTATTAATACAATTAACTTTGTTCATGCCCATCCATGCTTGAATAGGCTGAAATAACATCCCTGCAAATTTTTAATCCAGTACTTCTTGTTTAATTTTAATGTGGGTTAATGGTAAAATATAGCTGTGGTTTGAGTTCTCACACATTACAATGAGGTTTGGAGTCAAGCTGACCCTGGGAACCTGAATAACAGTATCAGTCTGTTAATAGCATTAGGTTGAAAGGCTTTCTTGTGAAAAAATATTCAGAAGAAATTCTGATCTTCATCTCTCACATATTATCTCTAAGCATGCACTCAGTATAATACTCATCATTTCTAAATATGAATGGGTTGTGGCTTCCATCGTTTTCCTTTGACATGTTTAAAAGAGAACTGCAAAGATACTTTACATTTTCCATTCCACGGTCAATGTCTATTGCTGTTTAAGGTCCGTAATATAGTATTGTACTACAGAATGTGGATGCATTTTATTATTTGTGAAAGACAATAATTTGGTTTTTTATTTTGTTTCTTATACAAATTGGCTCTATGTATTGACTTGTTATTTATGCAGATACGTAAAAATATATTACGTATCTGACAGGACTCTACAATAGATTGTGCTTCTCCCCGAACTGACTGTAAAATACTTCAAACCATTAGTGATGTTATTTTATTTCTTTCTGAGAATAGAATATTAACATCATTATTTTCCTTCACAAAGGTTATCCTATGAGCATGGCTCTTGTGGTGACTTTCTCTCAAAATTCCAGCTGTGCTAGAAGATGAAAAGGGTTTTCCTGTGCAAGTTCATGAGAATGTGTCTCATGAGACAAGTTAAAAGAGAGAAAGAAAAAAAAAAGCCTGAGGAGTTTTCTCTTCATTATGTATTTATTTATTTATTACTGTTTATTCACTTTGTATCCCAGGTGTAGCACCCTCCCTCGTCTCCTCCCAATCCTACTGTCCCTCCCTCTTCTCCTCCTATTCCTCTCCTTAGTCCACTGATAGAGGAGGTCCTCCTCCTCTACTACCTGGCCCTAGCCTATCAGGTCTCACCAGGACTGGGTGAATACTCTTCTGAGGAGATATCTTAATAGATAAAGCTCAGATTGGGAAACAGGTCCACAGCACCCACGTGTTGGGAAAACAGGAGAATGGGTAGAATATCTGTACTTTCGGTAGTCAGGAGGCAGAAACATACAGGAATTCTATGGCAGATGGGAGGGAACACACGTTACCTACTCTCACTCCCCCCCCCCAAAAAAAATATATATATATATAAACAAGTGGAAATATAACTTTCTGATAATGTGCTTGCCTAGAATGCTGTTTGAGAGTCATGGTTTGAGTCTCCAGTATTAGATAAAATTAAAGATAGAGTGTATTCTATGTAATATGTAAAATTATCATGTGTGCAAATTTGAATTTGTGATAGCACATTATTTCACAGATGAATGTTATTTAGTGAAAATATTAGCTGTACATGCAGCTGAATCTAATTGTGGCCAAGACGTGAACAAATATATGTATAGGTGCAGGCATAAAATTTCAGCATCTACGGGTAATTTGTCACAACCAGTAACCTCCATGCCATTAGTAAAGGAGACAAAAATTTCTTGAACATGGCATGCATCTTTTTTATTTTTCCCCTTTTTCTAAGATAGAATGACTTAAACTCCAATTCTCATGCTTCAGCCTTCTGATGTCTGAGCTTACAGGCATGTGTCATTCCCTGCCCCCAGCATCAAATAAAAAGTTTAAAAGCCATATATTAAAAAGAGCAATTCAAAATGGTGTTCAGAGAATATGAAATGAAGTCTCACATATGAATGTAATCAATGTGACCACATAGAAAATTAGATGTTTTCTGGAAAGTGATTCAGGACCTTAGGTCCTTAATGATTTTCTCCTTTTCTTGAGACTGTAGAATTGCTCCAGAACAGATTCTAAGCCTTCTATATGTCTTTTAAGAATAAAGGTAATGTTACTCTTGTTTTATAGCCATGTACAAACTTATATTTGTCAATAATCTCCATACCACAGAAAACTGTAGAATTGATTATATGAAACCAGAGACCCTAGGGTTGAATTAGGTTCAATTAGGTAGGAGGATCAATGTGTCTGACAGAATTCTTCTATATTTGTAAAGACATTTAAAAATTATCTGGTAAGGAAAGTAGATTTACAAGAAAAATTATGATAATTATTTATTATTGGTATAAGTTCATTGAATATTGCTTTCCTCAGATACCTTCAGAGACTCAAGCTAAAGTCCCCAAATAGTCCATCATCTATTTAATAAGTAAAATATTTCAGAAGTACCAGAAGATCTGGAAATTATTTTCATTATTTCAAGTAAAGCAAAGCACATCAGAGCTATCCTTGACATGGACACTCTGGTAATATAGAGTGAGTCTCCAGAGGTAGGTAAACAAAATGCAGTAGAAACAAAAATACACCAAACCACCGTGATATTCAAAGTGAAAATAAGCACATGAAATACAGCTCTATTCAAGTGCTTAAGGTAAGCTTCCAGCCAAATGAAATAAAATTATACAAGGCATGACAAAACATGAACCAAAATATTGGTTCAATGAAGAATAGTTTAAGTCAACTTTCAGTCAGAAGGAAAATAATGAAATTATTTTAATACTCATTCCATCTTGTAATTAGATACACATGGAGGTTAACAGTCAAACAATGGAAGGTAAATAGTTTGCTATTATATGATAACATCAAGAGAGATGCAGGCTTGGTGCTAAGAATTCAAAGGAAGGAGGCATCTTTATAGTTTTAAAGTTCAAAGACTCCACAGTTAAAAAGAGAGAATCTCTGGATCCATGGGTATAGTATCAAAAATGGGACATTATAACTATAAAGCACTCTTAGGAAATGATGATTAGATTTTACTCAATGGCTTTCAAGGTTTAACATAATGATTCAGCAAACTCCTTTCTTTTCACTGTCTGTACTACACAAAGGGTTTAGTTTAGCTTATTAAGTCCTGAGAATCAAATAGACTGAATACAGACTGTCGGAAGGCTTAATAGAGTTGACATTGGATACCTGAGTCTAATCAGGGCATCCTATTCCCAAGGGGATAGAATAGGGCTGGGTCAGTGTTTTGGGTGTCAGCAATTTAGTTGTCTGGCAGCGATGCTACAGAAAGAGCGGTTGAAGAAAATGGATGCTTTGATGAAGTCTTTACATAAAGACCTTCTATTCTGGCTATCTAGGAGCTAAAACCTTTCTAGTGATGTCTGTACCTGGGAGAATAAAGAGAATAACTCAGCCTCAACTTCCAACTGAAGAGTAAATATTTTCTGGTAAGAACAAACTCAGTACGAAGAATTATTGACCTAGATGGTTTTTAAGTAAAATTTATCACACAAATGGGCTACTTAAAGGGTTTGTGGGAAATTTTACTTACTGTGGTTTCTGTATGAAGTGATCTTCTCTATTCAGAGACAAAATACCTTAACCTATTTTCAATTTTCCTCAGAAGCATTGGGAAGACAGTGAAATAGCTAAAAAAAAAATCATAGTAGTTTATATAATAGTTTATAACTCTTTTTTTTTAGGACAAACAATTTTTATCAATGGTCTTCTTTAGGGCAAACTATTTTTTTTTAAGTGCTGGAACTTATTACAGTCGTGAAGTAAATAAGAGGATCCAAGCGGTCCTGATGAGACTTAACAAGCTGTGGGCAGATGGCGATAGTGAAGAACTCATTAGGCCAGTCCTATTTCTCTGTGGTCTAACAAGGCCACATCACCAGTGGGAAGTTATCAAAGAGAGAGCAACCAAGTTCATGCCAGTGACTGCCCTGTTTCCCTTATAAGGAAACCCCATGGTGTCTGAGTTGACCTTGGGCTACATCTAAGCAAGGGGTCCGGCTCTTCTCTCTGCATGGTACTTGGTTGATTCATCAGTCTCTGCAGGCCTCTATGGGCCTAGATTTTTTTGGCTCTGTTGGTCTCCCAGGGCTTGAGAGATGGCTCAGCTATTAAAGACTAAGCTCACAACCATAAAGATAAAAAAATATTTTAATACACAATTAATCCACTTTTCCCATGAACCCATTTAAAACATTGTTATATAAAACAATATGTAAATTTAAAGTTGAGCCTTATTCCTGCCCAAATTTCATGATCAATTTTCTTAAATCCTTCATGTGAACCCTAAACATCACTGTCTAGCCATCACTGTATGAGTCATCTAACAGAGCTTTCTATAGCACATCATCTTTCCTTCTGTCTGTTCTCTGAAATTCAACATTTTAAAAATTCCGTGTGATGCTGTCACTGGAAATTTTATTCCAAACCATCAAATTAGAAGCTCTACTTCTGTCAGCTGCTTTTAACCAACACCCAACAATTCAGGAGGTATGTGTTTGGCCTCCAAATACTTCCATGTATAAGTTTTCAAAAGTTATCTTTGATTCTGACAGATTAGTTCTTCTCTAATACCAGCAGTTATGTTGTCCTAGATGCATAATCTGTTGATGCATCATAAAGTAATTTATCTTTTTGTTAAAAGTCCTGTAAACAATGAACTGTAGAGTATCTATACCATGTCGATGTGCCTTTTAATCATTTGCATTTTCCAAAATAATAATTGAAGAAATATGAAAGACATTTCTTTCCCTAGTGTTGAAAAGGGAAAATCTCTCTTGAAGTTGCTATTTGAATGAAGTTTGTGAAACTCCCCAAATAATATATAGAGAGTAATTCCACTGGCCTTTATTATTTTCTAGAACTTGAGGGTCACATTCTTGCTGAAGAGACTACATACCTTGGACACAGGACTTTGAGGAATTGAGCTGGTACAGATCTCAAATCTTAATTCCTGAAGGCTAGTTTTTAGTGCATCAGAAGTTTCTTTTCAAGCTGCCAAGGAAGAAAGGTAATTAATAGTTTTACTTACATGTTTAGCCTACAAATTATATCTATGACAGTCAAGGCAAGGTGTCCCCAAAGTGCAAAAGTGGAACTTTTAATGATAACTAATAGCTGTCTACTTGTGCTTAAGGCATTCTAGGAAAGTCATGCTTGGTACTGCAAACATGGCACCCACTGCTGGAGCAATAGACCTTAGATGACAAATGACAACTAAAATCATGTTTCTTAATTAATGTGTCTTATAACTATATTAAAAACATAAGTATAACCTTTACCCCTAGTCAAAGGAGCTTTCTTTTTCTGCAGACAAAGGATACTACACAGATCTGCAACAGAAAGTGTCTGTGGGTGTGCATGTCAATTGGTACACGAAGAAAACAACCCCTATACCTAAAGCTCTGGAAACATAGCAGAAGAGTGGGTAGAACAATTGAAAGAACCAGAGGAACAGAATGTCTGGTGTGGAATAGTGTTTTCTAGACATACCATAGGTGTTGAGCCCTGGAAATCTCAACTAGACTTGCATAAGAACTACAGTAGTCTACATGGAAACAATGATGAATGAAATTTCACCCAGCCCCATTACTACATGAAGAATTATAGGCAGCCAATATCTGCTGAGAGAGATTGAAAATTGTTTCAGTTTATCCAAGAATGATATTTGTGGTAGGTTATCAGCATTTAAACACATGTACAGATGAGCAAAAGTAAATCAACTTTGTGTGTGTGTGTATCTGTGCATGTGTGGAACAATAATGATGAAAAGAGTTGATATCATGAATCTGAGAGGTGGGAAAAGCAAGAGTTGGAGGGAGTAAGAAGGAGAATAAATGTTGTAAATGCATTTTTTTTCATGTCCAATATTCTCAAAAACAAATGTACACAAAAGTAAGTGTGTCTAGTACAGTGAGAATTGGTTTTAAGGCATCGAGAGTGAATGATATTTTTGTCTGTATGTTTCAGTGTGAGAAACACTTCTGAAACAACTGGGTCTGTCGCATTTCACTGGGGATGCAATTCTTTCCTAGAATCTTGGCCTCTAAGCCTGAGAAATCCAACCTGAGGAGTAAATGCTGAGACACGATGGTGCATAATTAGATAGAAAACAACAAGTGGATTTGTAAAGATGCAGTATCAGGTTCCAGAGGGAGGATCTACAGAAGAGAAGTGGAGTGGAACAGGAGGTAACTCAAAGAGGGCTTCGTAAATCATGCAAAGCAGTTCTCCCTTCTCTGTTGAACAATGGGGAATCCCTGAAGGATTTATCCAGAGTAGTAACATGAGCATGGCTGATAACTGGAAAGAAAGCAGAAATTTAGAACTGTAGCCCAGGATTAACTAGAAATAGTCCACATGAGAGATTACGATGGCTTGCAATCAGTTTGAGAATATGCAAAGGGGTTGAGGGAAAGACAGGATGTGTGTTTTAAAGTTACTGTTATATTTGATAATAAAATACAAATGTGAAATAAAGAACACAGAGGCAGAATATGAACGAACTAGTAATTTAACTTTAGGTTTGTGTGTGTTTGTATGTATGCGTGAATATGTTTACACCTTTCCTTTTCATCTATGAAATGAAAATGTCAATGATGATGCCATGATGTATAAGGGGATAAAAGGAAATCCAGAAAATTTGGGGGGAGAATGTGTTTAAAGCATCTGGAAAAACTGATGATAAATGATTGTCATTTGATAATTATTAGCTTCCTCAAACAGTATCTTTTCAAGAGACTTTCATTATCTTCTATTTTGGAATTTTATCATTTGAAAAAACAATTCTTGAATTACAGCTAATTCCCCACCAAGGCCCAGGAAAGTAGGGATGGAAAAATTATAAGACACAGAGGATGGAGGGAGTATTGTAAAATTCTATCTTCTATATAGGGCATAGATATGGGAAGGATGAAAATACAGTAGCTCTGGTTACCTACACACACACATATACACACAAACACACACACACATCACAGGGCATGATAGCAGAGAGAAACTATTTGGGGAGAGAAAGATAGTAGGCAGAAGCAGCAAGGGGTTTGAGAGGGTGATTACGGCTGAATATGATTACGACTCCTTGTGTGCGTATATATAATTGTCAGGACATAGAAGAACAATGTCATGATTTACTAGCATTCATTTAAAATTCTATTTGTACTGGTAGGTTTTTTTTTTTCTTTGCTTTGATCAATCAGTTAAGCTTTAACATCCTCAGCTTGTGACTCATAATTTTTTGAATTTTTAAAACATCTTGTTTCAAAACATCAGGAACATTGATTGTCATGATTAATATTTGTCCTGCACTTTATTTCTGCCTCTGTCTTCACTTTTCATGCCACAGGAAGCAGATGTCATAAACAAAGAAAAGTGGTGGCAATCAAAGTTCTGGCAATGTTCTCTACTGGACATCAAACTCCTGACATTTCTGAACATGACCTTGCCACGTATTCCAGTGTTTTATTTTTATTTCATTCAGAATCATAAAAGATGTAGCAGGACAATTTACAGAACAAAGATTGCCTTATCTCACGTTAGCTGAGTCAAGTTTTGTACTATGTGCAGCTGAATATGTAAAAATAAGATTAACACTGTTTTTACCTCTCTGGTGTAAAAATGGACTTCTTTTGAAGACTTATTTTTAAGACAACCAAAGATACTGGTATGAATTCTAGTTATATACAAAAGAATATCAATAATTTACTAATTGAAAAACAAGTCATACTTCATGAAATCAAAATTATTCATCCTGTCTATTGTGAGCCAATTCCCATAAGAGTTAGATTCCTAGTCATCTTATTATTTTATGTCCTGAGTTTTCTACTCTCTTTTCTCTACTTCAATTACACAACCTATGAAGCCCGGATAATATTGGTCCATTATTATACCTTCTAAGTGAAGAAACTACAAAGTCAATGTTGATATTTTTAATTACAGCATTCAAACATGCACTACAGTTATAATATCTCATCACTATTGTGTACTTAAATCTGTGTGTCAGATTTAAGCTTCAGCTCACAACAAAATAACTAATTCAAGTAACTGTGCTGTTCAATAACAGAAAATACTGTCAGATTTCAGGGCTTAGAAATGCCTTTTAGATCTGGCTGGTGAGCCATTATCATTTCCTGCAGTAATGGCTATTATCATGGAAAGAATGAAATATGCTTTTTAAGAAAAGAAGACATTCTTGAAATACCATTGGCAATTGGAATATCTTATTTTCTGAGAGACTATAATAAAGGAAGATATATGTAAATTGAGTCAATGATCATGCTCTGGGCATCAGAAATATTCAGTGAAAGAGTGCCTGCCTTGTATATGGAATACCCGGGGTTCAGTCTCCAGTACTGAAAAAGAAACAATAAGATGCCCTTCAATAAAGCCTAATGCTTGATTGGAGCAGGATGACAGGTCACAGCACCAGAGTAAGCACAAATACCAGTGGTATTCCTAACGTTTGAATTAAAAAACTTAGTCATCCAAAGCAGAAATCAAAGTAAAATATAAGTTAACAAAAAGAATGCAGCTACTATATTTGGGGGTTAATAACCATGATTGTGTACCTCATTAACAACGCTGTTATCTTTACAGAAAAATCAGCAGTCATATATACAAGGGTTTTTTGGAAATGTGGAAAACTCGTAAGTGTAACGGCTCTACATAACATATCTTTATGTATAGTTCCCCATATTTCACATTTTCTAGATGTAAGTTCCTGAGAATTTGGAAGAACAATAGCTATCACTTATAACTGAGAGGGTTTTATTAGACTCTCCCTAAGCCTGACTATCAGAGTTACTCTTCATTGTTCACATTAGTATGAATTATATTTTAGCTGCATTTCTCACTATATGCTTGCAAAACAACTTCTAAATGTAACACTTAGTTTGGCATTGTTACACCACACGAAGGTTTGACCTTGCCATGCCACACTGCAGATCTCTGCTCCGCATCCGCTTTGCTTTGTAAAACAGGCTGTGTCAACTTCATTTTAGTGCTACACAATAGGTGAAGCTTAGCTGCCTCCCACTTTCAGAAGCCCCTCTAGCATATTCCCATGCGGTTTTAGTATGATTTCACTACGCTTGAAACATATAACATATTTAAATAAATTTTTTTTGTTTCTGAATCCCATTCTTACAAACCTAATTTCAAGCATGCTGCTTCCATTTAACCTTTGGGTAGTGAAGGAAGGGTGAGGAATCTAGGTACTTTTCTAACAAATTATACTGTTGCATTTTTACTCACATTTAAAATTATAGAATTTTAACTATTAAATTATTTTACTCTAAATGCAAAATCAATTTAACAGGACTGTCTTAAAAGTTGCATGCCACTATCTGTCTTACTATCTTGGGAATCTGCAAGGAGGAAGCTTCACCCTGGAGAGGCCTCAAGATAGACAACATCAATGTTGCAAACCAAGTTAAAATGGAAGATTAGAACAAATGATGTATTTATATTACTCCCACGTCCTTAAAAAGAGAGTCTTTTTCTCTGATCACCTCCCCCTGATTGGGGGAGCTGCCTTGCCAGGACACAGAGGAAGACAATGCAGCCAGTCCTGATGAGACATGATAAGCTAGGGTCAGATGGAAGGAGAAGAGGACCTCTCCTATCAGTGGACTTGGAGGGTGCAGGGAGGAGATGAGGGAGAGAGGGTAGGATTGAGGGAGGGGGCTACAGCTGGGATACAAAGTGAATAAACTGTAATTAATATAAAAAATTAAAATTCAAAAGAGAGCCTTTTGTATGATATCACTTATTACTTAACCAAAGGATGAAATGTCTCATGTATATTCTTAGCAGTCAACATTTAATCAGCAAACAACATTTCATTAATGTTAAATATAAAGTTATAACTAGAAGAATTACAATATATAGAATAATATAGATAATTTGATGTAAATATCCAGTAAATTACGTTCAATGAATTGATTAATGTTGAATTCAAAGTGACTCAAGTTGCAGCATACATTCAGTCAATACGGTGAGTCCTGAAGCAAATCACAACTAAATATGCCCTTTCACTGGAAAATAAACAAATGTTGTAAGAAAATGAGAAAACATTAATGAAAATATAATTTGAGTGCTGGAACCTTGATGCTGGATTTTCATGCCACTTCCTGCATATTTTATGCAAAACAATAGAAAGTAGTTTGTTTTTCAAAAGTATATATAAGGTTAGCAATGAAAACATTTTCCAGGTGTTTCCTGGAAAATAAACATAATGTGTTTAGTAAGTGAGTATTTCTCTGTAACTTCAGAGAAATACAATTACTAGTCAAATTTTCAAAGGTTGACATTTTTACTTCTTTACATACCTTTTACTTCAATATTTAAGTCCTTTATGTAAACTCTTATAGGCAGAATAAAAACATGATGAAGTATATCATTTTGCATAATGAAAATAACTTCTATATGCCATCAATGTAATTAATTTAATTATTTGTATTTACATGTGAATTTTCAGAAATGCATATCAATATGCATTCTGTGTCAACACTTAGTAAAAGTAATATAAGTAATCTCATATAAAATCTCAACAAACTACTCATTGGAATTGAAATAAATTGTACACTGGAAATATCTTCATTCAAAAAATCCATGAAAAAGCATCAGTAAGAAGTCACAGAAGGGTGTAAAGGAGTTAACTACGATCGAAGTTGATTCTATTTGTGTCTTTCATGACAATAATAAATACTGACATCTCCTAGTAATATATAGTGACTGTTAAGAACTAAACACAGGAGAGAAAAGACAAAATAATAGCCAAAAAAAAGAGAGAGAAAAGTTGAAAAGAAAAAGAAAAAAAGAAAGAGAGAGATACTAACACCACGCTTTTGAACTTGTTTCTATTTAGCAAGTCTAGTTCT
>REGO01000339.1:506240-541132 GCA_010120015.1 Rhombomys opimus
AAAAAAAAAAAAAAAAAAAAAAAAAAAAAAAAATCTGAGTCCTAGGGGCCCTGAAGAGAATGATACCCCAACCCGAGGAAAATACATGGAGAGGACATAAAACCCCTGCTTCGATGTTGCCCATAGACTCAGTCTCCAAGTGGGTTCTCTAGTAAGGGGGGCAGGGGCTGTCTCTGGCATGAACTCAGTGGCAGGCTCCGTGGTCACCAACCCCGCCCTGAGTGAAGCCTTGCTAGGCTACAGATGAAGACAATGCAATGAGTCCTGATAGATAGAAGGGGAGGAAGACCTCAATTTCAGTGGATTTAGGAGAGGAGCATAGGAGAAGAGGGAGGGAGGGTAGGATTGGGAGGAACTAGGGAGGGTGCCACAGCTGGGATACAAATTGAATAAATTGTAATTAATGATAATAATTAGAAAAGAAAAACAAGAAAACAACAAAAAAAAACTAAAATTTTGTAGTTATTGTCTAGTAATGTTGGACAAAAATTTAAACATTTTTTACATAGTGATGTTGCTTCACATAAAAGGAATGGTAGCCATTGCAAAGAAATAAAGAAAAAATTAGCTTCCTTTTCATACAGTAGAACTAGAAAAGAAAATTTTTCTAAAAATAACTTTAAATTGACTATGTTCAGACCGAACAGTGTCATTCCAAAACAGATTTACAAGTGGTAAATATATTTCTCAAATGAACAGATAAATTTTCACTGTGTACTAGTACAATAATCATGGACTTATGAAAATGTTAAATTTCAGTGATACTTAAATTTTATTTATAACTTTGAATTCTCCACAATTTGGTTTGTATATTTTATAGTAGTCTGGGTGTCACATCTAAATCTGTAAGAAGTTGTGTTTATAGTCGAACAATACTTGCCTTTTTCTACATTTACAACTCTCAGATCCTCCAGACATGGTAAAACTTAAACCCCCAATCCAAATTTTATGCAATCAATAAAGTTTCTGTTCCTAAATAGCCCATTAATTCTTGGAAAGGAAAAGTTTGCTTTAGTGGCACACTATTTAGCATCCCCGTGAAAAGTAATTGCCTGTCTCAAATACGGAATTTAACTTTCCAAATTATTTGGCTTAATTCACACTAATACATTTTGTCATAGGCACTTTGCAAGCCAGCAGTAATTACACTGATATTTATTAGAGCATGTCTGCTGAAACTCATTTTTTTTCCTTCTGTTATAGATAGTACTGAGTTTCAAGAAATGTTTTAACTAAATATCTTGTCCACTGGCTTAGCATTAACAGTTTGAACTCCTTGTTGTAATTCTGTCATAATATCTTGTATTATATGGAGAAAAAACTAGTATTGATTCTCATATCTTAAAATTCACCTCATTAATTCTGATTATGAAGGATGGAATACCAAAACGATCTCAATTATTTCACCTAACAAATAATGTATTTTGCAAAGTACATAGTAATTACATTTCTCTTTTTCTTTTTTTTCTAAAAAATCATTTTGTGTGAGCAATTAATACATTTACTAATTGTTTTCAGCAATATTTTCATACTTCAAAGTTATCAGATAATATTTTTGCAACCTAGGCAGTCCCCCTCCCCCAATTATTGCCATCATGTCTTCTTCAGGCTTCCATCCTTACTGACCCAATTTTAAGATTTTTTTTTTTCTCCTTCAGTTGAATATAATTTTGTTATTGCTCAGCTAGTGTTGGTGATGGGACTAGCTCTGACTTATGTATTTGGTGCTTTTTTAATCCAATCATGTGGATTGAAATTAATAAACATGCATTTCTTGTCAACACCAAACCAATATATATAATCATAGAATCCCACCCCTGGTTGCCCTCAGCTGGATTCATATCACTGTGTAAAATTCATTTAGTTCAAATTCAAAAATTTCAAAACTCTTCTAAGCTTCAAAATTCAAAGTCTTTCTGAGATCAAAGACAAACTTGTCAGCTGTTGGATTATATATTATCTAAAAAGACGTTACAGAATTTTAATAGGAAGTATTACAGAATGAACATCCCCATCCATGTGGGATTATTTTTCTTACAGGAAGAAATACTGGACTAAGGCAAGATTGTAGTGCTTGAGAGAAAACAATCTCAATTTCCATGCGTGGAATCTGGGGGTCTTCATGACATCAGCTAAGCTCTGAGCATCTTGGAAATCCTAACCCTACTGTTCTGTTGCAACACCCCACAGTTTATATGTAACTTTGTATGTTACATATAAACTTCATACACTAGTTTCTCAAAGCTTGTAGAACTGGTGTACCTGAATTCTTTACTCTTTTATTCTTATTGTTTTAATTATTTATTTGTTTATCTTCTATCATGTTTTCCATTTATGATGAGTTTTAAAAGGAGATGGCTCTATTTTACATAAGAAATTGAAGTTTCAAGTAAGCTATTAGCTTTCTGAATAAGCAGTTTTTTTATTGCTGTGTCCCTTCAGCAGAACAATTGCAGCAGATTTTGATATAAAGGACCCATCCATCACTGAGCATTCTAGAGTTATTTATACTTCACCTTTTGACCACAAACTACTGTCCACTAAAGGACAGAAAAGCTTCTACAATCAAAGTTGAAAGCAACAACAATCAATTGTATGTTTATACATATTTGTTTTTCAGGGGTATTATTTTTGTAAAACAGATGATTCTAGGGCTGTTTATAAATACTGTTTACAAAATTTTGCAGTCCATGTCATTTTCCCTGAATCTACCAAAATAATTCCTATTATCTACTAAAAATATTTCCTATTATACTCTGAAACTTAAAATACCTTTCATAGATTTAAAGGCTGGCCATTAAAAACACCCTAAGCGTTGTCTCTGTTCTTGTTTGCTGGAACACTCCTGAATCTGCTCCAGTTATGCCAATGAAGTTAATTCTGAACAGTATGTGCAAGTCTGACCTCCCTGTTGAAAATTCAGTAAATTACCTTTCATGTGGATCTCCTAAGTGTTCTGCTTATTTTAATTACTGTTTTTGTATTCTTTTTGATTTCATGTTGTCACAGTTGAGGTTATTTAAAGTTGTTTTTATCTGTTTCTGTTTGGCTAGCTTTCTTGCTTTTTCTTCTAAGTCTCTTATAAGATTTTTTTTCATGATTTATGAAAGCCTTTCTCTTACAGATTAATCTTATCTTATTTTCTAATATTTTTTCATGAATGTCACAATAATTAATCATTCCTTAAGTGATAATTTTATTCTGAAAATTTCTACATCTATTTTTTCTTATAATTGATATCTATTACCACATTTTCAAATGTAAAGGACATTGATATATCTACTCATTTCTTTCATTAGTATTCCAAGTATATAAATTAATAATTTATTCCTCCTCCTCAATTTCTCTCTTCTCATAACTTTTTTTTTCAGGTAAATGGCACATGTATTAATGTTGCTACAGTTGACAGAACCTTGGTTTTTAAAATTCTCAAATTGATCCAATAACTAGTTCTTTCCATGGCAGACACTATAATTTATCTCGTTTATATCTATTCTTCTTTTCCACTGGAATCTTCGTTAATTCTAAATACAATAATATACTTTTGGATAGTGAGATTTTGACCGTGAAGCTATTTTGTTGCCACTATAAATTGGTAGAAGAACTAGGGATTACGTTATACAATAATGCAAAAAAAGTTAGCTGTTAAAATGATCAGTATCTAAAGATCAAAGACAGGTTTTCTGTGTGTTAATAATGAGCAGAGACACTACTCTGATGGTGCTGGCACATTCAGATCTCAAAAAGGAAGAGTTCATATCTTGAATTCAAATATCCATAAATGAGGCAGCCCCTGGGCACTGCTGGAATGTCACGAAAGCCAGAAGGGAACAGTTCTATGAGTGTCTAGCTCTGCATGTTTTTCCTATGGGGGGGGAAATATTTATCTTTACATAAACGGAAGACATCAAAGAATGTTGCTAGTGAAGGAGAGATAGATGTAGCTCCCTCAACTCAGTCCAATAGAGCAATCTGCAAACTTCTCAGCATAGAATTCCATACTTTACTCTCATTCTTTTCTGGTATCATTCTGTTCATTGATTAGTATGATCCAAATAGAGAATTTGTTGTCTGTTCTTATGAATAATAGCACATTTCTTGATACTAATGTGAATCTTCTCCATATTTTCTAAAAAAATTATATTACTATTTCTGTCCTGTAAAATGTCACCTATAAAGAATGAAGTTTTCATGACTGTTATCTAAGTAAGACCCCATTTTATCAGAATAAAACATATCATATACAAGAATATGTGATTTTGGGTTCATATAGATGACTACATTATGTCAATTCATTAAGGTAAAAAAACCATGAAGATATAAATAACACTAGATTCTTTCTTTTTTTCTTCTCATTATTATTATTATTATTATTATTATTATTATTATTCTATTACAGGTTTTTGTTAGACTACAAGCTTGATAAAAAAAAAACCCTATTGCTAATGACACTATACACCTTCATTGCAAGCATGATATATAGATATATTACTAGATCTGTCCTAGGAGCCCTTTTTAATCACTACCTTTTAAATTCTCAGATGTTGCTATGCAAGTTTATCAGGGGCACATATCATTGGGCCAGTGGTGAACATTATGTGAAAAAAACAAGAGCTTAATTCTTCAATTTAAATGTATCTAATTAATACACTATTTTTTTCCTCATAATGACAAGGTGCATTTAGTAGTCATGATAAAGCTGAGTAAATGATTGTTTGATACAAACAGTGAAGAGAGAGTAAAAAATTGAATTTTGTTGAAGTTAATAACAGTGAGTCATGTTTGCTGGCTGTGAAAAGGTGGAATTGCCAGTGAGAGCGCTTCTGTTTCTTCAGCATTTTATTGTTTTAGTTTTCTTATGTATTTTGCAACCATCCAAAACAATTAAACTAACAGTTTCTAATTTATTCTGAAGGTCACTGGATTTTGAGAATGGAAATCTTTTATTTTCTAATTAAAATGAATAAACGAAAATTAGCACTCAGATTAATTGTAGGCAAGCATTGCATAAAAGAGACACCTGAAATTAATGACCTGATCTGCTTGAGTCTGAAGATATTAATGATCTAATCAGAGCTACAAATGGACATGCTGGAATCTTCTGTTCTCTTAGGTGTGCTACTGGAACCTATTACTGAATAACACAACAGCTGCCAAAAGGTCTCTGGCTTTCAGTCAACTAAAGGTAAGTTTCTAATGTTTTTGCTGCAGGGCAAAGGCATTGAAAGCTTACCTTTGTGACCTGCTGAGATTATCTCTTGTTAGATCAAAGAAGTATGTGATATGTTAGTAATATGTCAGCCACAAGTAGGATAAAAACTATGAGATCCTCAGGGCTTTGGAATAAATCCATACACTTCTCTTGTGGTGAGGATCAAGGAAACAGGTTGTCTTGTGACTAGGTAGTAAAAGAAGTATAAAGTCTGTACTAGAGATGACATATAACTTTGACTCCTCCTCAGTTATGTCCAGAATTAGATTTTTATCATATCTACTTCCAGATTTTTTCCATAAGGCACAAAATTCAAATAAAATTTCTTGTAAATATGAGATCAGACTCAGTATGAGAGGGTGACTCATTTCCCAGTATCTCTCCTCTTTTATTGAAAAGTGGTTGCCTTTCTTCACTTCACAATAATAGCTGGGGCTCATTTTCAGTATCCATACTGATAATTGAACTACAATATACAAAGCTTTTAAAAATAATTCTGTATAATATGAGCAGGCTCATTGCAGGCTGTGCCATGGACTTGATACAATGTTTCCTGCCCAATAATGACAGTTGCTCAATTGCATTGGATCATGTTCATAATGTTGCATGTAATTATTTGCCTTCGTACACACACACATCACTCATATCAATAATATGATCTCTGACTACAGATCCTTTGCCATTTTTACTACTGAGAAATCTAGAACATTTTCTTAAATTGTATGCTAGATTAGTTATTTTTCTTATTTCTCTGATTGAATCAATGCCATTATTGACAGGTTAGAGTAATAAATTTTTATTTAGTGGGTGAATAATTTTCGTTCAGAAAACAAAAGAAATTCTGATGGTAGTGCTGCAAACCAATGTGCAAATAATTGTCAATGTAAATGCAGAACCATTACTACAATGGCAAATCTTGATAACAACTGACTAAATTTAGAATCACCATGGAAACTCAATTAGCCTGTATCAATGATGGCATGTTTAGAAAGGTTCACCTGAAGAGGGAAAAGCCACATTGAAAATATAAGTGCCATACCATAGACTGGAGTCCAAGGCTAAACAAAAGAAAAAAGCAGGCTGAGGATAGTCTTCACTCCTGACTGAGCATTCAATGTTTTCTTATTATTCATTAGTCATGACTTCGGCATGTTAAACTATGTACACAAACTGTGAACTAATATAATCCCTTCTCCCTCAGAAGATGCCTTGACAAGAATATTGTCAGAGTGATGAGAAAAGTCACTAATGCACATCCTAGTGGTTTAATCTTGAACTTTTTATTATCAAAATATTCAAAGTAGAAGAAAAGAAAACAAGTTTCATTTAAGTTTTAGAAAAAACTTAAATAGTTTAAAAGATTTGAAAAGATCCTATAAGCCACTTTTTTTGTTTTAATGATAGAAAATGAAACTTATACCATTTGATTCAAATCACTCAATAGAGGAAAGAATAACAGGAATGGAGAAAGCTTCAGGAAAGGAAAACACTCAAGCAGGTATTGGAAAAACTCATAGACAACATCCAAAACACTGGAATAAGTTCAGGGAAAAAAAAAACTTCCTATGGATACAAGAAGTTAAGATAAATATAAAATCATAGAGATTCTATTTTAGAAAAATATTTAAGGAAGCAAATCTAGAATAATCCAGCTCCCACCCAGTGTAGGGTAATAAGTAATAATGTCATAAACTAAAATACTAGAGAGAAAATAAAAATGTATTGAATGTATTAAACTGTTATTTTAAAATAATGTTGGTATTAACAGTTACTCTTCAAACTAATCAAAAGAAAGAGAGAAAATACTCAAATAAAAGAAACAGAAATGAAAAAGAGAAGGCTGCAACAGGCTTCAATGAAATCAGTGGGCTGTTGGAGTACACTGAAAACAAGTGATCTAAAAAAACCTAACAACAAATTAAAATATAGAAAAATTAGTAACTTCCTAGTTATAGATGATCTACCAGATAACTGAAGCTAATACAATTTAAGCAGATCCATAACAATGAGGTTTTTTTGAAAACTCAGTATTAGGTATATTTAATGTAGACACACACATATCTACTCTATATCTTTGCCTATTGTAGTCTCTCCAGTTTTACAATGGAATTTGAGCATATGACTGCAGTTTTTTGTTTTGTTGTTATTGGGTTTTTGTTTGTTTGGTTGGTTGGTTTGGTTTGGTGGGTTTTGGATTTTTTGTTTTGTTTTTGTTTTCATTCTGAGAAAATCATTGATTTCCAATTTCCCAGTGAGAGGGTCTCATCAAGTGGTCATTCTCACAAAGAGTTAAGAACAAAAACTCAGTTCAATGAGTGCAGGGGGTCCTGTAGAGAGCAATACTCCAACCAAGGACCATGCATGGAGATAACCTAGACCCCTGTTCAAAGGAATCCCACAGGATGCTCAGTTTCTAAATGGGTTCCCTAGTAAGGGGAGCAGGGGCTGTCTCTGAAATGAACTCAGTAGCTGGCTCTTTGATCACCTCCCTCTGGGGGGAAGAGGGCTGTAACCTTGCCAGGCCACGGAGAAAGATGATGCAGCCAGTCCTGATGAGGCCTGTTAGGGTAGGGTAAGATAAAAGGGAAGGAGGTCCTAACCTATCAGGTGACTAAAGGAGGGGCCTATGAGGAGAAGAGGGAGGGTGAGTGGGACTAGGAGAAGATGAGGGAGGCAGCTACAGAGGGGATATAAAGTAAATAAATTGTAATAAATAAATAAACGAACAAATATAACAACAACAACAAAGAAAACTTGTTTCTGTTTGACTTCATCAACATAGATAAAGGCTTCTAAAATCTTTGATATTAGGTGGTATATTTTCAACAAAGCTAAATGCAGTATAATTTGGAGAAAAAAAAGGGAAAAAAAAGTTTTCTGGTGACTACAATCCCCAGAGCACTAGGAAGCATAATTACATGGAAACTCAGGGTACAATTTATATTTTCCAAAGAAGATGGGTTCTAGAGTTAGGCTGGCTATCCATAGAGCTTAAAGTCTTGGAAAGGCTCTGGTCTCAGTCAGAGAGATAACATAGACTTCACTAGGTCTATTAGCCAAGTTTGGTCCTGGTTGTGAGATGTAGAGGAGTCACTTGTTATGGGCTTCTTGAGATTACTAGTCACCCCAGGTTCTGGTTGTAGGATCGGATATGGCCTTGCCAAGAGATAATGTGGATCACCAGGCTATTAATCACTTCTACTTCCCAGATTTTCAGAAAAAAAAAATTATACAAACTTCCCTTTGAAAGAGCAATCCTGGGTGATTATTATGCCTGGGTCCTTTGGAGATCTGTGGTTGCAAGGATCCTCACACTTCCAACAGCTCAGCCTTTTCTGTGTGTTTACCACAGTTCTTTCCTTGTCAGTCTCTCTTACAACAGTCTGTCTTCATTCGTAGTCTTGCTAGTCTTCAAAACAGTTCCTATATACAACTGTTGGATATTGATATCTTACTATTTTTTAATAGAAAACTATGTAAAAAGCCATGAAATCCTAATTTCTGGACATGGCATGGTTATGAAGCTCACAAATTCACAACTTAAGTTACCTGCATGTGATTTGTACAATATCAAACCACAGTATTCTAGATTTGACTGGGAAGGTGTCCATAAGTTCTCATGCATTCTTGACGAGGTATTGACAACTGATAGTTACTGGTCATGGATGAATAATTATTCTTCTTTAGTGGTATAGATCTTGGTATGTTGCCCATATACCAGTAGATTCTGGGTGAGGAATAAGTAAAGAGAAGTTATCCAGGAAGATTCCAAGTACTATATAAACCATGAATATTAAGTTATCCAGTAATAAATTTAAAAATATAAATGGTAGATATTTTCATAAGAAAATATCAAAGGTTAGTTATCACAAGGTTCAGTGGGATAGCTCAGAGATCTGCTGCCCAGGATTAGGAGTCTAAGTAAGCTGGCTGTCTGAGATTCTTTGATTATGCTTAGACTATAGCCAAGCAGAGACCATAGGAATCATGAAAACAAAATTAAAGTCAAGGAATGGATCCCTTTCAACATGCCAGGTTACATAGTAAAAGTCATGATGATCAAGTTTCTGGAAGAAATCTGTGTGTTTCTTATAGGCATAAGGTTATTGTGTAATTCAAATCCTGATTTCTGTATCCCGCATAAGTGGTTGTCTTCCTTTTCTAGAGAATCTCCTATCTCTTTGCTGTGTAAATGTTGTTCCCCATTTGTTCCTTGAGGTTCCAATAAAGCAGCTTGCAGCCAATGGCTGAGCAAGGGAGAATAAGGCTCTAATTCCTGCCCTTCATGAGAGGATGCCATGGGCAGAGGTCCAGGAGACATTAGAAAGAGAGGAGCTGAAGCAGAGAATGCCATAAAGTGCAAGTATCTTGGGAATTTACTCTGGGAGGAAGCCAAACTAGCCTAGAGAGTTAAGAATGGAGTAATAACTGCTCAGTGGTTCCATAAAGCTTATTAAAAACAAATATACTAGGTCAGTCTCAATTATTTTAATGCTACCCAAGGTAAGAGAGATACTGAGAAACAAACACAATTTTATGAAAATAACTAACAGTTTTCTGGTTCATCCACTAGGCTGAGAATAACCTTTTCTTGGTAAAGTCATTCTGGGTTGAAAGTTGAAACTCAAATAGTGTAATATTGATGTGAAGATGGCCTGCATCCCAGATAAAAGGCTTTTTAAATCTTTTTATTCATTTTTTTTTTCCGCTGTTGAGGACAGTACAGTGGTATTGTCAACCTGGGTGTTATGTTATCCAGTGAAGTATCCTTTTGCAAACTGAGGACCCATTGTCTTGGCCAAACTTTCTATTAGCCTTATGCAAAAACGATACTAGGGAATAACCCCCACCTATTCCATGTAGTGTTAGCAGTCACTGTAGCTATGTGCTGGTGTACTTTATTCCTTCCTATGAATAGATGGGAAACAACTCTGCTCCTGAGCCCAAAGAGCTCTGACTCTGTTTTTGATTACTGTTTTACTTCAGCCAGAAACTTCACTGCCACCCTGGAAAGTTTCAGCAGGAACACCTTTAATTCCATTTTTGTAACCTATAGTCATATAACACTTTTTCTGTAAATAAAAGACTGAGTCACCCTAGTAGGAATTCAGCATCCAATGATAGAAGATACCAATATAATGTTTGTTCCCTACAAATATACACATACAAATGTATACTTATGTGTGAGCATCTGTGTGCATACACAAACCAATACATGCACACACACACACACTGTGTATGTTCCATTGATACTCATTCTTTCATAGACTTAGTTTAAAACAAAATGCTTATGAGGTTCAAGACTCTAATTTTGTTCAGTTCCTAACTATGATCACTCAGAACTCTTGAAACTGTCACTCTCACACAAAAATTACTGTAGTTTTATCCATTCTTCCTCCATGTTGCTTACCTACTAAAACAAATGGTTATTTTCAGATCTCTTCCTTTATAATGAGAGACACACCAAATATCACTGATCGGCACAAGTTGGCTCAATGTTAATGTATTTTCAGACATCATGCCTGTCACGTTGCCTTTCTAGAACGACAGACTGAACTGATCACACTTCATCACAATAGCAATTTCATGGGACATAGCATAAGCGTCATGGTGCTTTTTTCCTTCACTGCTTGTTGAAAATTACTGACGGCTAAGGGTTTCCAATCAGAAAAGGGTGTGCCTTTAATTGGCAATTGTTTATCCCATCAGTTACTTCTTCTTCTTTCTCCAGCCCAAGAATACAAACATAAATAAAATACACTATGTGATGTTTTTAATGTTTTTTTTACAATTGACTATGAAGAAAATGTGTAACAAAATGAGGAACCTTCTTGTTTATGGGAACATATAAGTAAAATAGAACAAATATTCTTCCCATAAATTACTTACTGAAAAAAATGTGTTTAACTGAAACTGATATCAAGTAATATTATAGCACAGTATTAAAATTTGTGTTAAAATACGAAATTATAAATGTGCTATTTAATCTTTTCATTACTGATATGTCAATTCAAGCACAATAAAATAATGGCATTAGCACATTGATCAATGTTTCTCATTTTAGAACTAATTGCAAAGTGCATTTTATAAAATAAAATTTGTAATTATATACCATACTATGTATCACATATATACATATATATTAATATTAAATGGAGAATACTGGTGTTTTAACATAGTTTTTATTAGAAGTGCATTTGACCTTTGATTTAATTTACTTTTCTTTATAAGAATCTCAGTAAAAGAACAATGTTTGATCTTATATGGAATCAGTTTGCTTCTTCTTACACAAAACACTCAACTTTTACTGCAAAAATCCAATTATTATTAATTTACTGTGCTTGAGGGAAAGAAAGTTGTTTCAAGACAGTTTGCATGAAATTCAAGAAAAGTGAGCCAGAACATTAAATTCAGAAGAAAAGTCTTAATGACATGAATAAAGAACAAAATATAAAGAATTTAACATTTCCAATTCTCAAACATTTTTTCTTTATTTTGTTTTATTTGCTAAAATATTAATTGATTCACCTTAATTTTAGGAAACTGGAAACAGAGACATCAGATCTGCTTGGATTCAGAAAATGTTGAACGATTTTATATTCTTTCATATTCTATTAAGTTGCTAAAAAATCTTACAGAAGTTTACTAAATTGTATGAGATCCTTGGGAAATAATGGATTTTTAAATGGTTCAAACCCCTTAGACTCATAAGGGATCCTAATCTGTGGGTGGTTACAGATATTTGTTTTACACAAATTTCCTCAAATACTGAACATGTATATATCTTTATTTTCACTTTGCTATGTGATTACAACTGGAATTCTGTTATTTAGCTATGTTCATGGGCTAAAGAAATATCATGAGAGTATATCCCATGAAAAACACAGAAAAGTTATTTTACAAAAAAAAGGTGATTTATTTTTGATGTTGAAGTATTTTTCTCATATTGAGGAAAAAATGCTATTTACCTCCTTCTAAGAATTAAAGTTAAATAATTTAAAGTGCCTGCAGTATTTGTACTTATAATATCTTCTAACTTATTTTTAGCAGAGAGTCTAAATTCTCAGGAAATTCAATTATGTTTTTTCATGTTAGTTTTGTGGCAGGATTTCTTTTGGATGAACATTCTCAAGGGAAAAGGAAGAAAGAAGAAGCAGCTTTTCTAGGATTCATGATTCGTTTTAAGGAGGAGAGTTCTGGTTCCTAGGAGCAGCCATGAAAAATATTAAAGTTTGGTTTCTGTGATATAATTCTGGGCATAGAGAAAGTATGAGGCCTGTGTAACCCCATTTCTGAAAAAAAAAAAAAAAGCTCTATTTTTTTTATTTTTTATTTAACTTTTATTAAATACACTTTATTCCTTTTGTATCCCCCCATAAGTCCCTCCCTCCTCCCCTCCCGGCCCCCCCCTCCCCCCCCTTTCTGCATGAATGCCTCTCCCCAAGTCCACTGATAGGGGAGGTCCTCCTCTCCTTCTTTCTGATCTTTTTTTTTTTTTTTTTTTTTTTTTTTTCAATTTAGTTTATTCAGGAACC
The DNA here is from genome assembly GCA_010120015.1 of Rhombomys opimus. Taxonomy (NCBI): domain Eukaryota; kingdom Metazoa; phylum Chordata; class Mammalia; order Rodentia; family Muridae; genus Rhombomys; species Rhombomys opimus. Next base: position 518,988 of record REGO01000339.1, read on the forward strand.
TTGGACAATCTTCTGACCCTGGGGAAAGCCAGCCCACAGCTTAAAATAGCCTCTAGGTAGCCAACCCCAGCGTGCCTCGTGGGCAATGCAAATAGGTCCACATACACGGAAGCAAGCCAGATCCTCAGCCTTAGCCAAATATGGAGTTGTTTGTGACAGAGAGCACTCACCATCGGGAAGGTGGAAGGCGGAAACCAGCTCCATCTTTAAGGCGCGGTATTACGCAGCTCTCTACAGTTCCCTCTTTTTGTTTTAGACGCATCAGGCAAGAGTAGAGGTCTGATCTCTGATATTAGAAATATATTGGGACTTTGTACCAATGTTCATTTAGGTGTCATCCACCCAAAGAGCATCAGACCCGTCCGATACCTTTTTCTCAGAGGCGGGACCTGGGGCATCAACCCGCATGCAATCAGACATGCTCTTCTCTGGGTCGAGAGCGGCTGACCCTGAGTGCAGTGCTTAGCCTTGCATCCTGAGCGTAACATTTTAGCTTTTTATGGTAGCCAACCATGCTTGGGGATACTGTCCTGAAAAAGCTCTATCTTATGGGTAAATGACCTAGGCAAAAAACCCACTTTAAAAAAAAAAAAAAGCAAAAAAAAAAAAACAAAAAAAAACCCACGAAAATGTGCTTTCGACCACTCACCTCTGCTAATAGTTAACCATCACCTCCAGAAATGGCTGATAAGTGAAAACCTAAAGTTTACCAAGCTATTCTTTCCAATAGGATGATTAAAACAATTACAGTTTGGCCCTTCAGGATTTGACCCTCTGAAAAAACAATTATGGTTTGGCCCTCTGGACACCCAATGTTTGCTAGATGTCAATCAATCATAGAACTGCCAGGCTGGAATTTCCCTAACCTTCCTGATGTGGGCTGGAGCTTGAGCTTGTCATAAAGACCCTACTGCATTTGCATCAGAATCCGCTCTTTGGTGGTCTTTGTGGTCCATAAGATTTGGGCATAAAAAAGATTGAGAAAGTTGTCTGATGATGCAGACTTGATTTCAAGTTTCTCCCTGGCAGAAAAGCTTGAAAATAATTTAAACATAAATTTATAAAATACTTAAAACCATAAGTTGCTATAAGCTTCTTGCAATCTATTCTGCCTCTGAATTATCTTGGTAAAATCATGGCAAACATAGAATGTTACATGGTGACAAGCCAAAGTTTTGGTGCCATTCTGGATTAACATACCATAGTTTTTAGTCAACATTGCCTGGACTCACAGATTCAAAGCTGATTTTTTTTTTTTTATTAGTGGCTTGTTCTTATAAAACAACTCCCTATAAAACTACACCCTAATTTTTGGTTTTATGCCTTTTACAAAATGATAATATCTCTCATGCAGTTTGCAGTGATGCTTCAGTGAAGTAAAGAATGTGAAAACCTTGGTTTAGGCTCAAAGATAACATCTATTATCATAATAATGAAATCAGGACTCATAATGCTTTTATTGCCTTCTAATTTAGTCCTTTAATTTTACAAATGTAGAAACTATTAAAAGGCTGGGTTGATTAAGATAACAAAATAAATGCATCATTTGCTTTCCTGATTTTCCTTTCTTTGTCAGTTAATTTCTGCCATTTATTTGTTCACTGTTTTAGACTACTCTTCAAACACCATTTGAATTTTAATGGGCAATTCTTGAAGCTAAGAAATTTTCACTAATAAAAAAAGCAAATTCTAGTTGTGAAATTAGAGATGTAGACAAATACGTTTCATTATATATATTCATTTATCATGTTTCCTGTTAATACCAATCTAAAATAGGAAGAGGAAAAGAGAAATAATCACTTTTATAACCTGCAAAAATCTAATTACTTATTGTCTAAGATCACAGCACAAAATACTCCACTGACAGAATGATTTTGAAAGTTTTGGCTCAGACCTAAGAGACACTGTAAGAATTTTGGAGGGGAGGAAAACAGTTTTATTTTCTGAAATTGGTAAAAATAAAACATGAAATATATCAAACTGAAGCCATAAAACACAAGATTTTAATTAAATCTTCAGGGCTTCTGCACACTTCATTCAACTGATCTGATATTAGTAACGCTAATGGTTACAATTAAATTAGACTAGGAAACTCACACTTTACAAGGGCCTCGTATTACATAAAACATCTTGGGGTAGCTCTAGCTAAGCAAGTGAAAGGCTTGTATGATAAGAACTTCCAGTCTTTCAATAGAGAAATTGAAGAAACTATCAGAAGATGAAAAGCGTCCCATACTCACGAATGCACAGGATTAATAGCAAAACTGGTCACCCTGTCAGTCCCAAGGGCTAGAATATGAACACTACCACAACATTTAAACCAAATTGGTAGCAATCTTTATTAAATATTGGCCAGGATGATGAACACTGGCCAAGTCCCTACCTGGTATTCTCAGAAAATGGTTGAGTAGTACATTAGTCAGGTCCTTATAAAGGCAAACCCACAAGGATATATACTTCCTACCTTTATCCAATGCTAGCCTACATCCTAATGTACTTCCTGCATATGTACCTCCCACCTACTTGTGATTAAGCATATTCTGTGCATTTGGGTTAAACAACTTTGTATACAGACATGGAAACACATGGCTTGTTATCTTACATGAACTTTTGTTCATGCCCCAAGATTCCAGAAAGTTATCTGTCCTTGGGCATGTGAAGTTTATAGATATATTTGTCTGTGGACATCTGTGACTTAAAAGATAGAGGCAATTTGGTTTGTATCTCCCTTAAGCACAGTAATTTAAAAGCTTAAACATTTATCAGGCCCTCAGAATACTCGAAAAAGCAATCTACAGAATCAATGCAATCCACATCAAAATTACAACATAATCTGACAGACCTTGAAAAGACAATTCTCAACTTCACAAAAATAAACAACAACAACAAAACCCAGGATAGCTAAAATGCAAATCAAACAAAAACAAAAACCAAACCCAACCAAACGACAACAAAAAACAAACAAACAAAACCAGTAGAAGAAATGATCAGCACCTCTAGCCATCATGGAAATGCAAATCAAAACTATTTTGAGATTCCACCTGTCAGAATTGCTAGGATCAATAACACTAGTGACGGAAGACAAAAACTTTTTTTTCTATAGTATAGTAAAACACACAAAAAGATTAAAGAAGTCTATAAGTAATGGCAAAACAGAAAGAAGAAGACTCTGCTACCCTACTTCAGAAAAATAAGTAAATAATAATAGGATTCTCAAAAAGACTAGAGCACTATGAAAGAAGTGTTTAGCTTCTGAACTACTAACCAAGTAAACCTAACACTGCAGCTAATTTGCCAAGCTGGTTGTGGCATGCCTCTGTAAACACCATGGCCATCTGAGTGTTAATTTTCAAGAGGCAAAAAGACAGTCCAGTTAAACCCACCTTAGTACTCTGCATTGTCTCAAACTTTTAGATTCTGATATCAGGTAGTTTATTTTAGGCATATGAAACAGAGCACAGGAAAAAAAGGTTTTCTGGTGTTAATTAACTCAATTTCATGTGTACAGTAAAGCTTAAGACATGACTACAATTGTAAAGTATGTATGAGATCTTCCATACGATGGGATCTATAGATTGACTACATATGACATCTTAGTGGTATGGGAGAGGATCTGATATGGTCTTCACCACACAAATCACACAAAGTTCACCAGGCTGTTAATCACCTTCTCTCCCAGATTTTTGGTGGGAAACAGGTTACATATATCTCCATTTGAAGAGACCATACTGTGGCTGAACATTAGTTTTTTTTTTTTTTATGAGAGCTTTTATGAGAGCAAAAGAACCTCTGTGGCTCCTATAGTTACTATCAGTAAAAAGTGTCAGTATTCAACACACTATGGTTAAAATGTGAGACATTTTATAAGCTTTGATTTTTGTAAAGTAACAGTCCCTGAGGAGTAGCTTGGTCAGCATGTGGGTTTCCTACAAAGGGAGAGGGGACTGTCTCTGACAGTCACTCTGTTACCTGCTTTTCCATCACTTCCCTCTGGAGGGCTGCTTGGCCAGGCCACTTGGGAGGAAGATGCACTCAGTTCTGATGGGACTTGATGTGCTGGAGTGAGTTAGGAATAGAGAGACTCCTTTTATCTCAGGAGGAGGGTAGTGGGGATAGGGATAAGAGGAAGGGAGGATGGGAACAAAAGGAAAGAAGGGCATATGATCAAGATGTAAAGTAAATGTATTAATTAAATAATAAATTAATTAATCATAACAAAAAGAATGGTCCCTGTGCTTAATTTCAAGGAAAAAAAATAAAAGAAGTAGTAATTGAGATGCCATTCCATGTAATTCTTGGTTCCAAATAGCCAGTGGTGGCCAAGATAATGAGGTTGTTTTCTTCCTTGTGACTTGCAGTTAATCATAAGTTTCTATCATGAGCATTTTAATTATGAGTTTTGCCTGAAACAAAGGAACAAATGTTAAGAGTGACTTTTGAGCTTACTAGATTGTTAAAAAACTTTCAAAAAATTCAGAAGTCATTGTTTTTAAATATTATTATTTACAATTTATTCATTTTGTAGCCCACTGCCCCATCTTCTCCCAGTCCCACCCTCCCTTCCCTGTATTCTGTGTCCCCCTCCCCTAGTCCACGGACAGAAGTAATCCTCCGCTACTATCTGGCCCTAGCCTATCAGGTCTCTACAGGACTGGATCCTCTTCCTCTGTGACCTAGTAAAGTATTCTTAAGCTTACGAAAAGTCTTTCTTTTTCATGACTGTGATAGTTTATGTAGGTCAGCGTTTCTAAAATTCATTTGACATGAAGGCATTGCCATATACAGTTATAGTGGCAAAACAAAACAAAACTGATGTTTGAACTCTCAAGTAGGGCAGGAAGTATTAGTAAGCAAAAATACTTTGAAGATTTTATTCCATGTGATGAAAAAAAATGATTCGCATTACCAAAAAATTATAGAAATTAAATATAATGTACTATATTGGGAAAGTAATCAGAACATATTATACAATAATAAAAAAAATAAATGTAAGGTGTACAAGTAATAACTATGCTTATATATAGGATAAACATCGTAAAATCTCTAGTCCTAAAGATGCTAAACAACAAGGAGGACCCGAGGGAAGATGCTCAATCCCCATTCAGAAGGGCAAAGAGAATAGACAAAGAAGTGGGAACAGAACAGGAGCCTTCCACCGAGGGCCTCTGAAGGACTCCACCCAGTAAGGTATAGAAGCAGATGCAGAAACTCATAGCCAAACTTTGGGCAGTGTGCAGGGAATCTTATGAAAGAAAGGGGATATAGAAATATCTGGGGGGACAGGGCCTCCACAGGCAGACCAAGAGAGCCAATAAATCTGGGCACAGGGGGGCCTGCAGAGACTGATGATGAATCAACCAAGGACCATGGATGGAAAGGGTCTAGACCCCTGCTCACATGTAGCCCATGGCCAGGCCAGTCTCCATGGGGTTCCCTAGTAAGTGGAGCAGGGGCAGTCACTGGCATGAACTCAGTTGCCTGCTCATTGATCACCTCCCCCTGGTAAGGTGGCCTTACTATGCCACAGAGAAAGAGGATCCAGACAGTGCTGATGAAATCTGATATGTTTTAGACAGATAGTAAGGGATGAGATCCTCCCCTATCAGTGGACCAGGGGAGGGACATAGTGGAAGAAGATGGAGAAAGAGTGGGTCCAGGAGAACATGAGGGAGTGGACTACAGCCAGGATACTATGAAAATAAAATGTCATCAATAATAATAATAATAAATAATTATGTTTATGTCTTAAGGTACAGAGGTTGACAAAATTCTTCATTAATATTCTATTTTGTAGATCATAGCATTCATTTGTTATTTGTTATAAATGTACAGTTTTTAAAAACACTATATGAATTTTGTCTCAGTGCTTATTCTACATAATGACATATATCTGTTCATTTTTTTTATTTGAAAATTGATAAAAATCTTTTGGGGAGCTTAAGATGTTTTGATTATTTCTGTATCTTTATTTTATGCTGGTCTTATTCTGTGTTTTTCTATTTTAAATATCTATGGCATATCTTGAAAATAACATTTTATAACATTCCTGCCCATCCTCCAACTCTTTCTACTACCTACTTTCTAGTATTCTCTGTACTCCCTGTGCTTTAGAGTGAATCTTACACATGATCTGTTTAGGCTGGACCATAGATCATCACATTCTAAGAACTTTGGCCTGATGTGAGGTTTTCATAGGTTTAAAGTTTGTGACTATACCTATTTAAAAAAAAAAAAAAAACTGATACCACTCTTTTCTTTTCTTTTTTTAATAAAAGAGATTGTGTTGTGGTATAAAACTGGATCTTACTTCCTGGACACAAACACCTTTATTAGATCCCATCAATACGGATAGTAATTTATTATGTCACCACATAATGGAGCTTTTTGTTTTCCTAGTCCTACTGTTTCCTGAATAGATCTTTATATTTTCAGAATATGACAATCACCAGAATTGGTTGTATGGAACAACAAACTTTATGGAAACCCTAACCATTAAACAGCTTATAAAGCAAACATGAAAATGATATGCACAGATGGTGACCGAGTGCCAAATATTTAACTGATCCTTTCCAGTTGATCATGCATAATTTAATATGTCAGTCAACTGAGGCTAAATAGAAGACAGAAAACTTGTGGGAGGTAATTGGAAACAAACCTCTTGGAGCTAGTGTTAACTGTAAGTAGACTGCAACACAATAAGCAAAAAATAATGCTGGCTTAGATTTCTGTATTTAGATTTATGTTTGAAAATTCTGCATTCTGTCCCTATTCCCAAGAAATCTAGAATGCCAATAATATTTTTTTTTCATTTTGATCAACAGTAGCTTTGTGATATTAAAAAAAAACTTTCATAAAGTAGCAATGTATTGGAAATGGGAGAAATAATATAATAAAGTTGATTGGATATATTAGTAAGGATAAAAACCATTCATTGGTAATATTTAGAAATATTTGTGAATTTAATAAAAGGATGTCTGTATTTTTTAAAATGTCATGCTGTGAACATTTACACAGTCTAATAGTTGAGCTATACCACTAGTACCCAATTTATTTTTAGTCACTTGTTTTATTTTTCCCTGTTGGTGTATCAATCATTGAAATCACAAAAATGTCATAAAAATGCTTTACCTCTGTTTCTTCATTTTGTTTGTTTGTTTGTTTGTTTGGCTAGTTTTTCTACTTCTAGAGACATTGCTTACCAATTAAGAGCACTGGTTACTTTTCCAAAGGACCCAGTTTCAATTTCCAGCACCCACATGTCAGCTCACAACCATCTATAACCCCAGTGTTGAGGCATCTACATCGTCTTCTGTCTCTAAAGGTACCAGAGGCCTATATAAGACATAAATGCAGACCAAACATCCATAACCTAAAATAAATAGAAGCTTAACATACTAAGCCAGACCATTTTATTCAAGAAAGGATAGAAAATATATAAAAAGTTATTAAAACTGAGTATAATGCACAAATAGAAGAAAATATTATTTTTTCATTGCTTCTCGTCCCTTCTCTTAAGCTTGTAATTTTGGCTAACACTGTATATTCTCTATCATCTGATCACAACTACTATAGGCTCTACAGATATTTTCATATGAACTGGTCTTTTCCAATCAGTTAGAAATAGAAAGTAGTGATTGTCCTTTCCCAATGAAGTTTCTGTTTCATTTTTGGTACAATAAGTATTAAGACAATGAGGCCTCAATATATTTCACTAAAAGGAACCAAATTCAATCACTGGTCAAATGAAGAGCCCAATTCTATGGCTATTTTACCAGCAGGAATTGATTGCTTTTAATATTTCTGAAGAGAAGATGCACATAAAACAGCAGACAAACAGAAAATCAGACAATAAAAATCATAAACAAAATCAATATACCAAGTTGGTTGCTTGTATGTACATATCCTTTTTTTTGTAATTAAGACAGACTAAAGAGCCTTGTTGATAGATGCCATCAAAATACTAATTTTCATTTTTTAATGTGCTCATCATTTTCAGCAAGAAACATGGAGACTCCTGCTTGAAAGGTCTAGAATCACTGGAAACTTTTAATTTAAAATAAATGTGAAAGTCAGACTTGTACATGTGCCCCTTTGGAGGGGATTTGTTTCTATGATTCTACGTAGAAATAATTCAATCACTTACTAAAATTACAGCATCTTCGCTGGTGATAGAATATAACTTTCCTGTTGGACAAATCAGAAATTTAACCATCATTTTTTTTAATTACAAATGAATCAAAAACAGAATTCTGATTTCAACTCAAGTTACTGACAAGGAGCTTGTCATAAATTAACCTTGCATCTTCTGAGGAAAATTATGAACTCTGCCTAAATTAAGAAGACTCAGAGGATTTGTTGTTAATTAGCTCAGACAGCATTTTCCAGTGTCCTTCCAAGGAACAAATAGTCTGCAATATGCTTCCAAGGAGGCATTTATAGTTAAACACATTTGGGAAATCCTGCATGGCATTTGAAATTCAGAAAGTCCATTAGCACACTACAGATCTTCTAAGCACATTTTAAAGATTATTGTGTGGGTTTATCAAATATGGTTTTAGAATTATTATTTTTTCATTGAATTGTTAGTTCTTGCATTGTTTCTACTATCTTGAGCTCCAGACATTTCTTTAACAGGAATCAAATTCCTCTAAAGAACTTCCAAGGTAATACAATTGTAAACCTGGCAAGCAGTAGAACAAAAAAGAAAAAAAAAAGTTACATTGAAATACCAGACACAAATATTATGGGGCCATGTTCTATCAATCCCAGGTTACATCAAGTCCTGCCAAACTGGAGCCGAATCCAGACAGCTAGTGACCTAACCGCAGAGGTAGTAGTTATAGAGCTTGTCAGTGTATGACCCTACTGTGAGGGAGAATACAGCATTCTCCCTGGTGTGCAATAAACAATGTGGAATCTTTTCAGAACAACCTTTGGCAACAATTTTAAAGCTTAAGTTATTTCTTTTGTCTGTTAATACTATCTCTTGTTGATTTGTTTTTTTTTTATTATTAAAACTTCCATTTGATATATTGAGGTCAAGTAGTTTCAAGTGGGAAATTGGCATGAATAATGTTGGCTGTGCACAGGTTTCTTTATGAAGACTCAACACAAGGACAAGATAACCCTGATAAATCATAGTAAAGTTATTTTGTGACAATTTTTTTGACAGAAAGATTAACATTTAGATACCCAGAAAGGGAGAGAGCATATGAGAAAATTAATCACAAAACTACTGCTTTTTGCTACTTTTGTTCCTAAAAATATTATTGTTTTTAGGAGATAGTATGAATACAGCCTTAAAATGCCAGTAGGCTTTACTGAGTTGTTTACAGACGATACGTTCTTTCCTCAAAAGAAAGAAGCATACAGATGCTACAATATACTTAAGAAAGCTCACAGGGCTCCCCTTTCTCCACATCCTCTCCAGCATGTGTTGTCACTTGTTTTTTATCTTAGCCATTTTGGCCGGTATAAGGTGAAATATCAGGGATGTTTTGATTTGCATTTCCCTGATGACTAAGGACTTTGAGCATTTCTTTAAGTGTTTTTCAGCCATTCGATAGATATTCCTCTATTGAGAACTCTCTCTTTAACTCTGCATCCCATTTTTTAATTGATTTGTTGCTGTTTAACTTCTTGAGTTCTTTATATATTCTGGATATTGGCCGTCTTTCAGATACACAGTTGGTGAAAATCTTTTTCAATCTGTAGGCAGTTGTTTTGTTCTGACAATAGTGTCCTTTGCTTTACAAAAGTTTTTCAGTTCCATGAGGTCCCATTTATTGATTGCTGCTTTTAGAGCCGGTGCTGTTGGTGGTTTAGTGTGTCTGGTTTTATATTGAGGTCTTTGATCCACTTGGACTTTATTTAAGTGCAGGGTGATAAATATGGATCTATTTGCATTTTTCTACATGTAGATATCCAGTTAGACCAGTACCATCTTTTGAAGATGCTGTCTTTTTTCCATTGTATGGTTTTGGCATCTTTGTCAAAGACCAGGTGTCCATTGATGTGAGTTTATTTCAGGGTCTTCTGTTTGATTCCATTGATCTACCAGTCAGTTTCTATGATACCCTCCTCCACTGCTGGTGGGAATGCAAACTTGTACAACCACTCTGGAAATCAATCTGGCGCTTTCTCAGACAATTACGACTATCCATTTCTCAAGATCCAGCCATACCACTCCTAGGCATATATCCAAAAGATGTTCAAATACACAACAAGGACATTTGCTCAACCATGTTTGTAGCAGCTTTATTTGTAAAAGCCAGAAGCTGAAAACAACCCAGATGCCCCTCAACTGAGGAATGCATACAGAAATTGTGATACATCTATACAATAGAATATTACTCAGCAATGAAAAACAAGGAAATCATGAAATTTTCAGACAAATAGTGTGAACTGTAAAAGATCATCCCAAGTGAGGTATCCCAGAAGCAGAAAGACACACAGGGTATATACTCACTCATAAGTAGATATTAGACACATAATACAGGATAAACTTACTAAAATCTGTACGCCTAAAGAAGCTAATCAAGAATGAGGACTCTGATTTAAATGCTCAATCTCCATTCAGAAAGGCAAAGACGATGACCATCAGAAGAAGGAAAAAACAGGGAACTGGATAGGATCCTGATACAGAGGGCCTCTGAAAGGATCTACCATGCAGGGTATCAAAGCAGATGCTGAGACTTATGGCCAATCTTTGGGCAGAGTGCAGGGACTCTTTTGAAAGAAATGGGAAATAGTAAGACCTGGAGAGGACAGGAGCTCTACAAGGAGAGCAAAAGAATCAAAATATCTGGGCACAGGGGTCTTTTCTGAGACTGATACTCCAACCAAGGACCATTCATGGAGATAACCTAGAACCCCTGCACAGATGTAGCTCATGGCAGTTCAGTCCAAGTATGTTTGAAAGTAATGCAAACAGGGACTGTCACTGACATGAACTGATTGGCCTGTTCTTTGATCATCTCCCCCTGAGGGGGGAGTAGCCTTACCAGGCCACAGGGGAAGACAATGCAGCCACTCCTGATGAGACCTGATAGACTAGGATCAGAAGGAAAGGAAGGAAGACCTCCCCTATCAGTCGACTGGGGGAGGGACATGGGTGGAGAAGGGGGAGGGGTGTGGGAAGAGGGAATTGGGGAGGTGGGAGGGAGCTACAGGCAGGATACAACGTGAAGAAATTTTAATTAGTAAAAATTTTAAAAATGAGATATAAACAAAAGAAAGCTCACAGGGAATAGATAACCCTTCTTTAGTCAACGAATAAGGATGATTCCTTGAGAATGAAAATAGATAAGATAAAGAGGCAATACAAAAATATTTAAATAAAAGAAGAATGACTATTCTGTATATTGTAGAATGCAATATATAGGCATTTTACTTTAATGTTATATAATTTTAAAAATTCAATTTGAAATTAAAAACAAAAAGACTTACAGCTAGTAAAAAGACAGTGTAATTTGACAAGATTAAACATAAGTGAAATTAGGGCAGCTTTGCCCTATATCAACATATATTATTATTTATTTTGGGAGATTAAGCACTTGTTATTTGTTAAGTAATAAAGGCAGGATATACAATCCTGCCTGTGGATTGAGACCCAGTGTTCTATTTACTTTCTAAATATGTTTGTTTTCTCAGAAGAATATATACTTGACTTTCAACACAGTCACCACTGACCACTGGGCTTTAAATATTCTCAGTCCTATAAGATGATATTTTTCTTTAAGCAACCTATGCATTTTCTAAATTCCTTATGACATAAGCACAAAAATCACAGCAACGGTGGATTATTAAATGCACAATGTTGAGATTTTTTTAGTTAAAGATATGCAATGAAGACATTTCTAGGACATATATTATGCTTTATGAAGAAGATCCTAAATCAGTAATGCTGGACAGCTGAAGATTCTAAGCTAAAGTTGATGGTGGGAGTGTATTTATCAAAATGCCAAGTAGTTCAAGAGCTCATAAATGAGATAGAGACTAACAAAGTGAGCACATCTTTGGCACTGCAACAGATACATATTGTCCTGTAGCTTCCAGCTCATACTTTCTACTTAAAATCAGATTCTCAGGAAATTCCTCAGTTGTGATACACTGTGAACCCAGGGACAATGGAGTCTCAGGCATTACAATGCAGCTTTCTGTGACTAGCCTGCACAAAAGGCTGATTGACAGCAAGGCAAACCACATACTGACCACATGTTGAAGCTGAGTGATCACAAACAAGTCAGGCAGAGGAAACATCACAAAACCCCATTATTTGGCAAGTTGAAGCACTGTGAGATGTTGTTGATGGCTGAGAAGTGACAGCAGGGGAAGGGCAAAAAAATCCCACGGTAGCGTGTAAGCCACTGAAAAGGGAAAGCTCAATTTGTGCAAAAATGTCATGCAGTCTTTGGGTCAGAGGCAAAATCTTGCAAAATGACAGGTCCTGCAAACTGTGGTCATAGCTGGTTACTAACAAACAATTCACAAATATTCTCCAGGGCTTGACTTGTGAGAAACCTGTGTTGTTTTCAACAAAGCTTCTAAAAAACATTGTCATAAGCTTCTGAAACCTAGGTATGTAAATCTGCATGTTTTGCTGAGTAATGTACACTAGTAATGCATTATAGAGTATTAATTTTAATTTTAACTGATGGATGATTTAGAATAATCATTGGCTTCTAATTATGCACAATTCATAAAATTTAGCACCTTTAATCATTAAAATGCATTATTTTTTTTTTCTGCCCAGATGTTCTGTTAGGAGAGGTTTCAAAAGAGCTATGACACTGTACAGAGTGAAATGAAAGAAGAAAACAAACCCATTCAATAACCGTTGGTAACATCACTTTCCTTTTTTTTTCTTTCTTACTTTCACTACAATTTACATACAGCTTTAAAAAAATACAAAATTTCTGTCTTGGGAAAATATCTTAACAGTAATTCTTTGAGTTTTGTTGACACCTGTCTCCAAAAACTGTGCTGTGGTATCTTTGCTACAGCCAGTAACGCACGACTGATCACGTTTAGAAAGTAGATCCCACAGAGCACAGTAAGTAACAGCGACTGGTGCAGAATACTTGAGAGAAGCAGTGTTTGGACGGATGTCTAAATGGTGAATTCAAATGCAGATGTAGGTTTGCCATAAGACATCACTCCAAATCTAATCTAGTGGTGGCCTCTTTCCCTCAAGCCTTTGGAAGCTATGATAGACAGTAGCATATTTGCAAAGAAGTTTGGTCGCCTCTGCTTTTCTATGTTGCTGTGTGCTGTGTGAAATCTCTTTCTAGAGTCTGAATTTTGTGAACCACTACGTTAAACACTTTACACACAGCTCGTAAAGACTTTCTGCTCTGATATCCAATGTATGTCTATGCAGAGAACTTACAGCACTTGACATCCTAACTTGTGATATTTCTGCTTGATTCTTAGAGTCACCCACCCAATAACCATTGGTAACATCACTTTCCTTTTTTTTTTCTTTCTTTCTTTCACTACAATTTACATACAGCTTTAAAAAAATACAAAATTTCTGTCTTGGGATATTTGAAAACTAAAATTTCATTGAAATCACTTTAAATCTTATTTTTTTTTTAATTTTTATTTTTATCAGTTACATTTTATTAATTCTGTATCCCAGCCGTGCCCCGAACCCTCGTTCCCTCCCACTCCCTCTCTCCCTCCCTCATCACCACTGTGCCCCTTTCTAAGTCCACTGGTAGGGGGGACCTCCCCCCATTCATCTGATCCTGTTTTATCAGGTATCTTCATTGAGTTCCTGTTAGAAATAGTCCTTGTTCCCCTCACTTTGGGAAACCAATTGGTTACTGAGCTACCACAGGCTACATCTGAGCGGAAGTTCTAGGTTATATCCATACATGGTCCTTGGTTGAATGTCAGTTTCAGAAAAGACCCTGTGCCCAGATATATATAATCTTATTTGTTGAATTGATTTTTGTCTTTTCCAAGGACTAATAGACTTTATTATTATTATTATTATTATTATTATTATTATTTGTGGAACAACACATAATTTTGCCAATATCTATATTGAGAGAGCCTAGTTATTTGGTATTAGTATTGCAACGTATGTTTAGAAATTGGATAAGTGATGTTGACTGAGCTATAATAATCCCAATTTCTTAGAACATGTCTTCCAGAAACTATGTTAAAATCTAACAACCTGATTTGTGTTGGCATAATTTATACATTTTAAAAACAGTAGCAGCAAAAGAAAAGGTGAAGGAAGTAATATATGGCATTTTCTGAAATTCATGGCTTGCTTTATCCTCTATGTTTATGACTTAAAAAATATTTTTATATTTACCACACTAATAACAATGACTATGCACTGTCAAATTATGCATTTTCTCTGAACAGTTATTAAGAAAATTACAAAATATGACCTGAAAAGACATAGATACCCTTGTGTAAATTCCTGCAATTCTGGGCCTGAAGAGATGGCTCAGTGGTTAAAAACACTGACTGATCTTCCAGAGGATCTAGGTTCAAATCCTATCACCCACAATGAAGCTCAAAACCAGTTGCATGGGTTCCAACACCTTCACACAGACATACACTCAGGCAAACATAAATAAATTTAAAAATAAATTAAAAAAAGAAGAACCAAATTCCTGTAATTCCATGTATATTGATGCTGTGCCCTGTCTCAACACAAGGCAATTTGTTCAAGGTATATCAAACAATTGATTATGTTTTTAGAAGAGGAAGGGATTTTGCTGATGTAATTAGGGTTTTTAAATGGATAGCATTGGATTAATCGAAAGGAAAATTTTTCAAAATATTAATAACTGAAATATACGTGCTCTTTGAAACAGAAACTCAGTATTCTTGAACACAGAATTCCAGGACACAGAGATTCATTCTGCAGATAGCAAGCTTTAGAGAAGCCAGCTGCCATGCAATAGGGTCTAGTGGTGGAACATTTCTGTATTCCCAGTGCACAAGAAGCAGAGGCAGCAGTGTAGATGTAAATTTGAGGCAAGTATTATAAAAGCGACTTTTATTTGCCTGTAGCAATTGCTGTCTTGGAGGTTTACTGCTTCCTTTGGCTAACCTAGGCCTACTGGGGAAGAAGGTTCTAGCCTCTGCACAGTCTAATCTTGGCCTACAATCTTTTCAGGCTCTGAGACTTACTGCTGAATAAGCTCACCTCTTCTAGTTCTTTCTGAATTCTGGCTGATTGAGTCAACTCAGCTGTTCTGACTCAAACACCCCTCCAACAAGCTGTCTGATTCACACTGGCTTCTCTCAACTTTTGAATGAAATTCTCTGCTTGGCATCAAACTCACTCTAGCAATCTTTTTACTCTTCTAGCTCTTTCTAATTTTCTCTGTCATTCTGTCTTTACTAGTATCTAGTTTTTTTTTTCTCTCTTCAACCTGTTTTTGTAAAATTCTCCCAGTAAAACTGCCCACTCCCTTTTCCCTCTTAAGTTGCCTCTCTTTCCTCTATGTTCTGAGAGTTGGACATACCCTATTCTGTCAAGTCTTTCTCTGATTTGTCACTTTTTCCACCTCTCAATTATGTATCACTTTCAAACATGGCTGCTTCCTTCTACAAACTAACTTACCTTCATTGTTTGGGATTAAAGGTGGCTCCTAAGGCTGTGTCTTTATTCCATCTTTGGATGGATTTTTCTGTTCTTAGATGGAAAATCAGAGCAGGTATGTTGCTAGATTAAAATTCCTCTACAAAGCATGTTCTACAGACCTCCAGAACACCCTGTTTCACTATCGATTCCCCAGAAAAACAGAATAAAGAAACTCTTCACTTACTGGCAGGTAAATTAAAACAACAAAACAACAACAACAACCAAACTATTATTTTATGCAATTATGAGACTAATAATACACAACTGCAGCAGCAGCTATTATAAATTTTTATTTAAAATCATAATTTTTGAGAAAATATTTTCTAATTTGCTGTTATTATTTTTAAATCCAGTCATTGTTACTCTTCTCATGTTTGTCACCTCATTAACTTTTCAGATAATATTATTAAATTTTCATATAAAAGCTTATTTCAAAAAAAGTGATACAGTCTTACAAGTACAATTATGGAAGAAAATATGACCATTATAAGGACTGCTTAACTTAAATTTATATGTTGTAAAATGTCTGTTTGTCAACTTAAATAATACAATCTTTAAGTTGTATTATTCCCAGGGTCTCATGTAATGCAATACAAGTTGCCACACACAAATGCAAATGGTAAGGAGGAGAAGGAGAGAAAGAGCGAACTGAGGAAGAGAAACAGCTACTAACATTCATTTTTGGAAATATCAAACCACTTTATAAATCTTTTCACATTTGGCCTCAGATATTTATTCATGTCAGAAGAATCAGGTAAATGATCCGTAAGATAAATAACACCAAATGTTTTCTGTTAAAATCACAGTTGGTCTAAGCAGTGGATCTGCATTACTTAGAGGTTGGAAGGATTTTCTGGTAAAGAGGCTATTGTGCCAGATTTTAGGTATGAAACATAGTTATAACATGGAGACTTATGTTTTGATACCACTGAAATGCTAGTTTCTCTCATGGTCAGATCATTTATCTGCCATTGGCCAAGCAGTTCAGTATTCCTTATTTTCAAGTGCCGCTTGTGTTCAAAAGGGAATATAGTAAGTAAATACTTGTGATGATGTAACAAATTTTGTTAGTTATCATTTAATTGTTTTAAAAACACAAACTTGTTATTCAAAATAACTATTTTGATGTTTCGTTATTATGTTACAACAAAATGCACATTAATTTTATATTTATAATGTGTTTCATTATGACATTTTCATGCGTTCATATAACATATTTCGACAATGTTTATATTATGATCATGACTTTTTTTCCCTCCCACTCCCCCTCAATCCCCTTCTCAAATAGCAGTCCTTACAATTTCACAAATTTAGTTGTTCTGTGAATGTGTGCTGAAGTGGTTTACAGGAACAGGAATATATGAACTTTACTAGCATCTACATCACTAAAGAAATTTTCTCTTCTCATTCATAAACTACTTTTATAGATGGAGAAAACTGAGGTTCACGAATATTCATAACTTTTTAAAAATCGTAGAATATGTGTCTACAGCAGATGTGCTCACTCCTCAACAACATCTTCTGTGGTTACTCTAAATAATAATCACTCTAAGAAACCAACTTTAAAGTTTCTGTAAAATATCTGATAATAGAAATACGGTTAACATAAAATGAAAAGTAATATGCTATACAGTGAATTATTGAACTGCTCTGAAAATAAGAGCTTAAATCAAGACTGAGTGTAGCACAAATCAAAGAGCTGTCAGTATTATATATGTGTGTGTGCATGTATATATATGTATTTGGACATACATATATGTATATATATAATGTGTGTGTACATACACATATTTAGGTATGAATTTTTTGTGTTTATATATATATATATACACACATAAATACATACAAACATAATTTAAAAGTTACTGTCTTTCTGTAAGGACACTTATTGGAGAAAGAAAAGACAAAAAAATTATATATTCTAGTCCACAATATTTCCTTGCAGTAGCGATCCCCTTAAGGGTCTAGCTGTGCCTCTGCACATTCCTGCCCCAAACAGCATAACAACTGTTATTCTTTTTCCTAATTCAAACAAGTGCTTTGGGGCAAGGGGCTGCAGATTGGAAAAACAACGTGTTTCCTGTACTTTAGCACAGAATGACTTCAGATGGTGATTTGTTTTGTTTATTCCTTCTTTGTTGCTTGAGTGGCAGATTATAGATAACCCAGTTATCACTGAGGCAGTGAGAAGGAGCCAGGAAAAAGAACTTTCCTATCACTAGCATTGAGGCATTTGGCCAACTGTGAAGTTTGCTAAATGCCAATTAACTATTTTTGCTTTTACAGGGTGCAAGAGTACATTATTATATGTATATTCCCATTAAATAACATCCATTTTCATCACCGTCTCAGTGTTATAAAACATGATAACAATGTTATTTTATCTTCAGGACATGCTCTGCTTATATTCATTATCAGCTCAGTATTCCTTTTGGTTTGGGATCAGATCACCTATTTTAGAAGTGTCTGTGTAGCTCTCTCTTTGATATGTAAATTACTCCTCATTTACTATGACTTAGAAGAGGTTTGATTTACCAACTGTAACCTTTCTATTCAAACTCTTGATGAATGCATATAGAAGTCGTACATTTAAATATCATTGTCACAGGGATGTTCACATGAGATAGGTAAAAGCATTTCACAATAAAAGAAATTATTTATTCCAATTAATAATGCTAATACTGCTTTGTTTTTTAAAAGTAAAGTGTTTCTTTCCATGCTAGAAATTGTTTTGTAGGATTAATGCATTATTAATCTATTTATTTATTTATTTATTCATGTTAGGCTTCTTTGATTTATGTATGTGTTTCTTTATTCATTTATTTACTGTTAGACTCCAAACATCAAATATTTTCATAAGGTTCTGCAGATTACAATGTCATATCAATAATTTCAATGAAAACAAACTAATGCACCAAACAATCCTGTGTTTCATTTATACACTATCAGCAACATTCAAATTCTAGTGTATCCTATCCATTAGTTTGTAAAGCATTTATTAATTTTAGACTTTTAAAGAAAAATCCAAAAAACTACTTGATATAAATATCTAAATTTACATTTTATTATAAGATTTCTGCATTTAACATTCAGCATCAGTTTCTCAGTAAATGTCATCAGTTCTCTAGGAGGTAACCAAAATTCCAGTGTAAATTTCACTGAAGTTAGCTCCACATGAATTTTAGCGTTTTTTAAAACTTTTTATTGCATATCTCTACAAAGTTTTTAGTTATTATTTTAGTAAAGTCTTCCTTTGCATTTTAAGTATGAATCGATTACCTCAGATTCTGACAAAATTTCATGATATGAAGATCCTATTGCAAGACAAAACATATGCTTTTCATTTCATGTGTGGCTACCATAGGAAATAAATTTATTATTAGCATCAGTGAATATATGAATTGTATATAAAGTTAAGTTAACCTACTTTATACATAGAATCTACAATTTGCATGTTCATTCTAAATCATCTATTTTACCAAGGTAATTTTTTTCTTATTGTGGCTTGTATTTTGTTTTTTTTTTTTTCATATAGTGAAATTTATTTAAACTTATTCTGATTATATTTAAATTGACACTCAGCTAATTATTGTGCAGGGATGTGAACAATTAGGCTAAATTTTTTTGGGAACACTCTTTGGTCTTGTCTTTAAAAGAAAAAACCTATATAGCTGGTCACCTTAGAAACATTAATGCATAAAATGAAGTATGAATTTACTTTTAAATAAAAATATAAATGCATTTAGTCAATTTGACCACTTTGTGATCGGATATGAATGAATATATTCAACTTGAATATCAAGTTGAATAGAATGTTAATGGGAGATAGAATGCTGTTAACTAAAATCCTAACCATAATTTCCAATTATTTTTGAAAAATATTTTTATTTAAATTTATTTATTTTTATTTATTCATTTTACATCCTGATAGATCATTGACCCTCCCTCATTTCATCTCTGTCCCACCCTCTCTCCCTCTTCCCCCATCCCATTCCTCAAGTCTTCAGAAATGGTGAGCCCTCTTCCCCTACCAACTGTCCCAAGCCTATTAAGAGTGCAGGGAATCATATGAAAGAAGGAGGAGTTGGTATGACCTGGAGAGGATAAGAGCTCCACAAGGAACATATATATCAGAGCACAGGGGTGTTTTATGAGACTAAATCTCCAACCAAGGACCATGTATCGATATAACCTAGAACCTCTACTCTAATGTAGTCCATGGCAGCTCAGTATCCAAGTGGGTTCCCTAGTAAGGAGAATAGGAACTATTTCTGACATGAACTCAGTGGCTGGCTCTTTGACCTCCCTCTCCCTGAAGGGAGGAGCAGCCCTGCTGGGCCACAGAGGAGGACATTGCAGCCAGTCCTGATGATACCTGATAAGCTAGGTTCAGATGGAAGGGGAGGAGGACTTCCCCTAGCAGTCAACTTGGAAAGGGGCAGGGAGGAGATGAAGGAGGAAGGGTGAGATTGGGAGGGAATGAAGGAGGGAGCTATGGCTGGGATATAAAGTTAGTAAACTGTAACTAATATTAAAAAAAAAAAAAAAAAAACTACAACAAAAGATTCATCAGGACTGGTTGCACCCTCTTCCTCTGTGGTCTGGCAAGGCTGCACCACCAGAGGGAAGTTATCTAGGAGCAGAAACCCATATGGAGACTGAGATGCTTAGCAGTTACATCTGAGCAGGGGGTCCAGGTCCTCTCCATTATGGTCCCCCTGGGCCCAGATTAATGCCTCTGTTCTCCTTTTGGAACTCCTGTCCCCTCTGGATCCTTCTATCTCCGACTCTTTCATAAAATTCCCTGTATTCTGCCCAAAGTTTGGCTGAGTCTCAGCCTCTGTTTTGATACCTCTATCAGATCAGTAGAGTCTTTCAGAGTCCCTCTGTGGTAGGCTCCTGTCGTGTTCTGTGTCTTCTCCTGCTTCCGATGTCTATGGCATTTGTCCTTATGAATGAGGATTGAGGATCTTCCCTATGGTCTTTATAGTTTAGCTTCTTTTGGACTATAGGTTTTAGTATACTTATCCTATATGGCTAACAACCACTTATGAGTGAGTATACACTATGTGTGTCTTTCTGCTTCTGGGTTACCTCATTCAAAATGATCTTTTCTAGTTCCCACCATTTGCTTGCAAATTTCATGATTTCCTTGTTTTTAATTGCTGAGTAGTATTCCATTTTGTAAATGTTCCACAATTTCTATATCCATTCCTCCACTGAGGGGCTTCTAGAATGTTTCCAGATTCTGGCTATTACAAATGGAGCTGCTATGAACCAAACTGGGCCCTTGGGCCCCTGCAGAGACTGATACCCAACCAAGGACCATGCATGAAGAGGACCTAAAACCCCTGCCCAGATGTATCCCAGAGACTCAGATTCCAAGTGGGTTCCCTAGTAAGGGGAGCAGGGGTTGTAATCTGTCATAAACTCAGTGACAGGCTCTCTGATCACCTTCCCCTGGGGGCTGGGGGTAAAGCCTTGTCAGGCCATAGAGGAAGATGTTGCATGCATCTTTGATGAGACCTGATAGGCTAGGATCAGATAGAAGGGGAGGAGGATCTTCCTATAAGTGGGCTAGGGGAGGGGCATAGAAGGAGAAAAGGGAGGGAGGGAGGGATTGGGAGGAGATGAGGGAAGTGACCACAGCCGGGATACAAGGTGAATAAATTGCAATAAATAATAAATAAAATAGTTTTCAAAAGAAAGTGTGTTACATCTACAGAATGGAATATTTTTAAATTTGCAGTCATATGAATGGATCTGGAAATGATCATCCTTTGTGAGGCATTCCAGATCCAGAAAGAGGAGCATGGTATATACTCACTTATAAACGAATATTAGCAGTATAGTAGAGCAAAATGTTTTTTTATTTTAAGCAAAGGAAATGAAATCACAAAAAATATTTTCCAGTTCTAAAGCACTGTTAAATATAGAATGCTTAGTTTCTGTGTGTGTGTGTGTGTGTGTGTGTGTGTGTGTTTGTGTGTGCGTGTGTGTGTGTGTTTGTGTGTGCAAGCATGCACATACTAAAGGCTTATCCAGTCAAGAGCCTTGTCTGTGGTGGCAAATATCCTGTCTCTGTACCCACATGGGGTTCACACATGCCATCCCATTGCCTTAGCCTCTGCAGTCCTTTAGCCTATGGGCCTGTCTTTAAGGTCATCCTTAAATTTCAATTTCAAAAAACAGTGAGGAATTAATATTAAGACGCTTGAACACTCACACACAGCATACTCATTTTAAAAATCACGATTTGGGTTACGTCACAACCGTTTTCTTTTTCAAGCTCAGCTATCCTTTCTTCTGCTGGTAGTGCCGGAAGCCATGAGCTGTGTGTTGCAGGTGAGGACCTCACAGACCTTCAAAGATGAGCGCCATGTTCTTGAGCGTTTAAAACTAAGTGCCTTGCTTGGTTAGGGTTACACCAAGGTACTTTATGTCATTTGTGGCTATTGTGAAGGGTGTTGTTTCTCTAATTTCTTTCTCAGCCCTTTTGTCTTTTGTATACAGGAGTGCTACTGATTTT
>REGO01000339.1:552469-602587 GCA_010120015.1 Rhombomys opimus
CCTTCCCCAAACAAGTCCCCGGGTGACCCGAGACCAAAGTTTTCACCTCCTGTGATGTTCCCTGTCGGTCTAGAAAGCTCCACCGTTGTTTTCCTGGGTTAGAGGTCCTTCCATTCACCAACTCAGAAGTTCCGGTATTCCACCGCTCAGAAATGGTGTGTGCTCGTCGCCATCTTGGCTCCGCCCCTAACATGTTTCTTTTTAAAAGAATGTTTTAAGTGTAGCCATAATTACATTATTTTAAAATATGGGGCATGCCCCTAATCAGTGGACTTGGAGAGGGGCATGGGAGGGAGGGCAAGATTGTGAAAGAATGAGGGAAGGGGCTACATCTGGGATACAAAGTAAATAAACAGTACTTTTAAAAGTGAAAAATTAAAAAATATATAAAAATATAAAAAATTAAAATTAAAATAAAAAGGTTTATAACATAGAGTTTTAAAGACTTAATATTAATAATGATTGTATTGTTTTTATTAATTATTTTATTAATTTTATTATGATGTATATCATGTTAGTATTTATTACTAACTAATATTTAAAGTGAATTATGCAATAACCATCTTATTTTTAATAAACATCTTTACCAGTCTGCAAATCTTAGAGGCTTGTGAGATTAACACTGAAAAGTACAATCTAAAAAAAAAAATTATTAAAATCATCATATCTGTTTTTATGCCTGAAGTAAAAATATATATCAATCTGTCAGTTAATATTTATTTCAATAAATGTAATTTTTATTAATGCACATTTTAATTACAGACAAATTTATTGGAGAAATGCAATAAATTTAATATCCTTCTAGAAGCCAGGGGTAAAATAATGAAATAAATGAGAGCTGTTGGTACAATGACATCAGGAACGAAAGAGTAAATAGAGGAAATAAATGGTAGCTGTAAGTACAGTGACATATGAAAAGGGTAAATAGAGGACAGATAAGGGGAACAGGATCCTCCATTGAAGATTTAATGACATGAATGCAAAATGACTACACAACATACAGGCTAATACTCTCAAATCACATGATAAATTTCAAATAGCACCATGTCGCTACATGATGCACCTGATGCTCTTTTAAAGTTTTATACCTGTTGCCATGTTCTACAAATTAGATCAGCAACAGCAGAAGAATCATGATCTTTGCAAACATGGTCCTCATGTTACCTGTTTGCTATACTGTTTGCTAGACAAAGCCGAGTTAAATATCTTTAAGCCCATTTGATGACTGTGTTAATCATGATACTGAAAGATAAAGCAACTTCCCCAAGACAAATAGATTTTTAACACAAACTGTTTGGTGTAAAAATTAATTCTTTGGGACTAAATTATTTGGGTATAACAAAGTTTTCCCATTTACATCTTGATTTTTAAAAAAAAGCTCTAGCAACCTATTCTAGAATGATACAGACTTCTTATATTCTATAGCATTCTATGCTTGTAAATGTAAATATTATATGTGTATATCTACATATACTAATATAAATGACATGTAGAATAAAATATTCTACATGACTATATATTCTTTAACAGAAATATTAACAAGATGACAAATAAATACAAATCAGTAAGATATGAGGGAAGAAGTATCTTTAAACATCACGTAGACATTTAAATCAAAATTCATGCATTGAAATAACTTTTTTTTCCTAGGAAAATGTTTTGGTAAGTGTGCTAACTCAGGTGGTTTAGCTTCTTCTTTGCCAGGCCTGAGAGTCTATGTGAAGATGAAGGTTTGTGATCATTGTGCTAAAGGAGTAGGGATAATGCAGATGTGGCCTTTTCAGTTTTCCACAATTATATAATTTGCTAGTTGTTAGAAAAGCCATTATGAAGGCCACCTTTATCTGTTGGTCAGAGCCAGCTCTTTGTGGAGAGCCGAAGCCACAAACAGTGGGGATTTCTAGAAGTAGGTTAAAATAAACCCTCTATAAAACTCTTACCTTGGCAACCAAAAGTAGAAAAGCCAAAACTAAGAAATTAGAAAAAATACTGGAACAAGGACTTCTGTTATTATTTTATATTATATGGAATTATATTATTTCAAAAATTTGTATAAATAGCACTTACGTTTATTCTATGACAGTAAGACATGAGTCCTAATGAAATGGTCAGCATAACCTTGAACAGAGTAAAGGTTTGTTCGGTACAACATCATAGTAGGAATTGCTTTTGTGTTTAAAAAGTACTTTCTGATAGTAAAACTGATAGATCTTCTGATTTCATTTTTAATGGAATAATGAATGCCTAACTAACTTTTAAAACGTATCTTGAAGATAATGGTACCTTTGTCATTTTTCTTAATTATTTTGTGTTAACTTTAAACCATAATGTCCACAAATTTTAATGAGAAATTAAAATTTCAATGCATAGACAATATATTAAAAATGAAACACAGAAAGTAATCCTGAATCTAATAAAATATATCCACTAACTTTAAGGTATTATTCATGTTTTTATTTATTATTTTAATAGCAGACATAAATTGCATATCACAATAAAATATGTTTATTTTTGTAAATAAACTTTTTTGCTGTTGTATAAAGATCATTTAATTTAATAACTTGTATGTTTCATGTCAACAACCTTATTGTGACTAGAGCTTATTTTTCAATCATGTGTAAGATTTTGTATGCATGCCATGTCCACTTCATCTCAGTTTTTATAATTAAAACATCTTAAAATTTATGCATAATGGTATAATGGACACTATTTTGTCTTCTACAAAAACTATTTGTGATGAAAACTGACATTGATTGAGGTTAATTTCTATCATTCATACACAATAGTGTATAATTCACAGTAGAGTAGAACAGAAGCCTTCGTGCACTGGACTATATTGGTCTTTGAGTGTTTTGTTATTAGTGATTTTCAATTCTTCCATTAAGACATAGTCACAAGAATAATAAGACTTGTGTCAAATGTCTTTGTCTATTGTTTACTCAATTCATTTGTTGACCTTTTTCAGTGATTAAAACTGACTGACATTGATTGAGGTTAATTTCTGTCATTCATATACAGTAATGTGTAATTCACAGTAGAGCAGAACAGAAGCCTTCATGCACTGGATTATTCTCTATAGGGAACTTGTGAGTATCCGAGTTGTGAAAAGAATAAAAAATTATAAATTTTAGTCCAAGAGAATGTAATAAGCTAGGTTATTTAAATGAAGAATATTAAGAGGCAAATAAGTATGCACACTTAAATATATACATAAATTTACATATGATTAATCCCGTTAGTTGATACACTTTATATATAATTAATTGTGTTATTTAATCACAATATTTCTCATTGTTACACATGACATAAACCATTAAGGCTGCAAAAACAGATCAAATTTAAAAGTCTGGAAAGTCTAGAACTGGTTTTTGGCTTCTATTTCAGACTGAGTATCTGTGGCTTCCTCAATCTAATTTGTATGTTTAAATTTAACCCAAGGTAACAGTATTAGGAATCATTAGTAATAAGACACAAGGCTTATACATAGAAGACACTTAGAAAAGGCACCTTTTCAGATTTGTTTATTGATTTATTATTGTAGCCTTTATTCACTTTGTATCTCAGTTGTAGCCCCTCCCTCATCTTCTTCCAGTCGCACCCTCTCTCTTCTTCCTCCCCCACATCCCTCCTGTAGTCCACTGATAGGGGAGGACTTCTATCTGACCCTAGCCTATCAAATCTCACCAGGACTTTCTGGATCCTCTTTCTCTGTGGCCTAGTAAGTCCAACTCACCCAAGGGAATTGAACAAATCGCAGGCAACCAGTGACTGCTGGTTGCCAGTGACTGCCCCTGTTCCCTTTATTAGGGAACTCACGTGGAAACTGAGATGCCTATTAGTGTCCATCTGAGCAGGGGGTGTAGCTTATCTCCATGTATGGACTTTGGTTGGCACATCAGTCTCTGAAGGGCACCCTGGACCCAGATTTTTGGTTCTGTTGGTCTCCCTGTAGAGCTCCTATCCCCTCCAGGTATTTCTATCTCCTTCTTCTTCCATAAAATTATCTCCTCTCTGTCTAGTTTGACTATAAGTCTTGGCATCTCCTTCAATACTCTGCTGGGTAGATTCTTTCAAAGACACTCTGTTTTAGGCTCATATAATCTATCAACATGAATGGGAAAAAGACACCTTTTTTAAACCATTTTAAAGACACCATAGAAAACCCCTTCATCTAAAGTTTAGATGAAAAAGCACCATCTATGAAACCTAAAGGAGCTGTCTTCAGACACTGAGTAATTTGGAATTTTCATTTTGTGTTCCCATCCTCCTTTCGTAAATAAAGCATTGTTTTTTTTTTTCTTTGTTTCTTTTTTTAAATTTTTTTATTAATTACACTTTATTCATTTTGTATCCCCCATAAGCCCCTCCCTCCTCCCCTCCCGATCCCACCCTTCCTTCCCTTTCTGCCTGCATGCCACTCTCCATGTCCACTGATAAGGGAGGTCCTCCTTTCCTTTCTGATCTTAGTCTATCAGTTCACATCAAAGGTGGCTGCATTGTCCTCTACTGTGGCCTGGCAAGGCTGCTCCTCCCTCAGGGGGAGGTGATCAGAGAGCAGGCCAATCAGATTATGTCAGAGGCAGTCCCTCTTCCCATTACTATGTAACCCACTTGAACACTGTTTTTATAAGCAATACTCGGGTATTGACATCCCAAACTGACTAAGCCATTCTCTAAAGCACTTTTTCCAAGACCTCTTCTCATTGAGGGCCATGAAGTTACATTTCCTTCCTCCACTTAGCACTTTCCTAACTCAAGCCCTTAGCCTTGTCTCTTCCTCCTGTAAATCCTTACCAAGATCATCATAAAATATTGTCTTTTCATTCTTCACTGAGACCTCATCTTTACTGATCTACTTGCAATAATTATGTATAGTCATTCCAAGAGGAGGTGATGCTTTCTTCTATTTTTCTTTTGCTTATAATAGATGCGCCATTTTCCTCTCTTTCTCTCCCTTCCTCCCCCCCCCTCTTACACAGACACACACACACACACACACACACACACACACACACACACACACCTCACCAATTGCTCTGGTTACCCTGCAGTTATTGTCATATTACTGATGCTGGGTCCACTGATTTCTCCGGTAACAGGCATGCCCCATGACTACTAGCTCTCGTTTAGAACTCTATCAGTATGATTGTTGACGCTTGAAAACTTGGCTGTCTCCAATTCTCCTCAAGTGTTATTAACTCAAGTGTTTATGAATGTTGACAGGAAAGGATGAAAAAGTGATGACATTATAAGAATAACCAAGAAATAAGAAATAATTAAAGAAATATTATTTCAAAATATGAATACAATAGTAAAATTAAATATTGAAGATAAAATCTACTCTCTTTTGACCTTAAAAGAAAGAATCATAAAATTACAATTCCAAGGTGTTTTTCTATATTTGGTTATCATGTACTGCCAAATTATGCTAGGTCTCTGATATATGTATGCTATATTTTCATTGAAAAGCATATTTTATGTACAAAAATGCAATTTGAATATTCACAGATACTATAGTAGAATGAGTTCATACAGTTTTAAACAGAAGAAAAACAATGTGGAAATTTGGATGATGTGTCTCTTAAGCAGGATTTAATGCTGAACAAAGGCTTCTTGTATAATGTTATTTGTGAACTCATTGGCTAGAAATCAACTCATGCAATCTAATTTTAAAGAATGAATAATGTGGAAGTTCAAGCGGTTGCATTTGTAAAGCTTTCTTTTCACTGACTTTGTATTATAGCGCAGTATCATGGCACACTCTGGGTACAACAGCTTTGAAATTTACAGTTCATGAGCACTAAGACAACATCCCTATGGAATAGAGTCATAATTCTGGCACAATTTTGCAAAATTAGTTAAAAGTGATGCCGAATAAATGACAGAATTTGCTAATGACTTAATTCCTGGCCTACATTCACAGAAGTGGAGAGCAAAAGACAGAAAATAGGAAGCATGAGCTTTGACCCTCAAAAGTTCTCTTAAATCCTGACTGCGACAACACTTTTGATGGGCTTGAAATCACAGCAATTTGACATGTTGCTAAAATGATTTAAGCTGCAGTAGTTAGCTATAAAGCAGTTGAGAAAGCTTTCTGATTAATAAGCAAAAAAAAAAAAAATGCTGCTTAAAGCAAAATTTAGAGTTTGCTTCCCACTTTATTTGCCAACTCTGCCTCAGAGACCACTTACCTAAAATATGCTTACATTGATGTATGTTGTAATTTCCAAGCGCATCTTAATTTAGAGCACCCTTACCAGGACTGGACTTTTAGTATTTATCATTATATCTGCTACAAGATCGAATTATTTCTGCTTTTTAAACTATAGGACACATTTTCACCCTAGTCAGTCAGATAAGACCTCCACCCTACCTCCACCCACACACACAAAGAAACAAATAGCTATTTTAGGACTTGAGGATTGTACAGGAAAAACAAAACAGACAAAACCAACAAAAAAAAAAAAATCTATTTTCTGATTCCAGTGGAAGCACCAAGCTGATTCATTCTCTCAACAGGAAAAAAAAT
Organism: Rhombomys opimus; assembly: GCA_010120015.1. NCBI lineage: Eukaryota > Metazoa > Chordata > Mammalia > Rodentia > Muridae > Rhombomys > Rhombomys opimus. The sequence goes on from REGO01000339.1 coordinate 558,999, forward strand.
AAAAATGCTCTTATTTTCAGCTAATTAATTCATTGCACTAAAAATTCAGAATGTTAAAACTTTATATTAAATTGTTATATATTTTATACATTTAATAACAATTCATTTATCATGAAAATTTTACAGAATGTATAAATTTCTACCCACTAAGCAAAATCCCAGGTACCACTTTAAATATTTGTATCCTATATTAGAATTGATGAAAATGACATGATGTGTGTTAACGTATGAACTAATGTCCTGAGATAGTGAATTATGCCAGTTGGGTCACACACTCAGTGTTGTACCTAGAATTGTCTAAGAACTTTGTCTATCATTTTACATGATTTTTGACTCCACATGCCAACAAAGGTGTGTTGATAATGACTAAAATTACTCATACTAGAAGACTAAAAAAAAAAAAAAAATGAGATTTTCCTCTTTAAAATAATTTTCAAAGGTCATCAAAATAAGAAATAAAATGTAATCCATTATTCTTGGAAGTGGAAAGAAAAGGGGAGGTAAATTATTATTCTAATTATTATTATTATTATATTATTTTATTATTAAGATATGGGCACTAATAGAATTCTCATATTCTTATGGTTAGTTTTAAAACTATGCACATAAAGAGAGCATTAACCAGACTCAATGAGTTATAAAAAGACATGAAGTTAGGAGAAGACTTGATTTGGAAAATATATAGGAAGTTGGAGGCTAACCTGGAAGGTTGATATGACATATTTCATTTTATTCCAGTATAGAATTCCCAATAATAAAAAAAATTATAGTACTATGCTAGAGATTGTAAACAGGATGAATGACAATGCAGAGTCTTCTTACAATGAACATATTAATCTAAAACATAATCGATTGTAAACATATATCTACAGCATAAGCATACGAGTATGCTTGCTGTCTACTCTTCATTTTCTATGTGCTCTGTACCTGGATGTTTCAGGTATTAAAACCATACTACAGATGATAGGTCCAGATAAGAATAGCTTGATAGGATAAACATACTAAAAACTGTACACCAAAAGAAGCTCAACAAGAAGGAGGACCTGAGGTTAAGATGATCAATCCTCACTTAGAAAGACAAATGGGATAGATATTGGAAGTAGAAGAAAACAAGAAACAAGACAGGAGCCTACCATGGAGCCCCTCTGAAAGACTCTACTTAGCAGTGGATCAAAGCAGATGCTGAGACTCGTAACCAAATCTTGGGCAGAGTGCAGGGAATCATATGAAAGAAGGAGGAGTTATTAGGATCCAGAGAGGACAGGGGCTCCACAAGGACCAAATATATCTGAGCACAGGGGCCTTTTCTGAGACTGATTCTCCAACCAAGGAGCATGGATGGAGATAACCTAGAACCACTGTTCCGATGTAGCCCATGGTAGCTCAGTATCCAAGTGGGTTTCCTTAGTAAGGGAAACAGGCACTGTCTCTGACATGCTCAGTGGCTGGCTCTTTGACCTTCTCCCCTCCCCCAGGGGAAGGAGCAGCCTTGCTAGGCCACAGAAGATAATACAGCCAGTCCTGATGATACCTGATAAACTGTGGTCAGATGGAAGGGGAGGTATCAGTGAATTTAGAGAGGGGCAGGGAGGGGATAAGGGAGGGTGGGTAGAGATTGGGAGGGGATAAGGGAGGGGACTACAACTGGGATACAAAGTGAATAAACTGTAATTAATACAAAAAATAAAAAAAATGAGAAAAAAAAGAATAGCTATCACATGCAGGAATACCATCATATGCAGGAATTGACTTTCATGTTTTCTTAAGGTCTCAGAGAAAAGACAGCATTTTATGCTACAATGTAGAATATTCTCTAGTTAGGCCATAAACCAAGACTCACCAATGTCAAGACATCACTTCTGATTTTGATCTGGAACATACCTTCTTTCTACTCCCCATGATGCTACCCTCTTTGGGATTTCTCCTTTAGTTTTACTTCAGAATCTCACTAACTAATGAAGAGTCCTTTCTGTCAGCATTAACAGAAACTTTATGTTATTGGGAAGAAACCCCCTAAAGATAATAAAGATAATAAGATGTAAGTCTTAAAAGCTAATCTACCAATAAAACCTTCCTTCTAAAGAGATGACCAGCAAAAACAATCCTGCTGAAGGATATATTGTCTTATGAGAGCTCTCTTACAGCTAGCATTGTAGTGGGAGCGGGTCTAGGGAATACATTACACCAGCCAGGAAGCATTAAACACAAGAATGAAGGAACGTCTTGGCAGACATATGTTACCTCTTTCCTCAATTCACTGGACAGGTGGGAGTAGAGATAACTTAATTGAAAGCAAAGGTGGAAAGGCTGCCGTAGGCAGCTTATAATTTCTCTAAACACTTGGAATCATTGCAGTGAAAGGCTTGATTGATTTAATTACTACTCAAGTGTGGAAATGTTGGAGCCCACAGGCATAATCCAAGCATGCACAGGTACCTCCCGCTAAATAAAATGTATGCCATGCCATTGAGGATGGGCTAAACTGTGGCAATGAGAGACATTACATAAACCCAATACCATAAAAAGAAATAGGCATTCTTTTAATCCTCAGTATTTATGCAAAACCAAATGCTATGGTGGTGTTTTTCTCTGTTTAACTTCTTCCCTTTTTAGAACTAGAAGAAAAGAGAAAATATTTCCCATACCACAAGATGCATAATAGCCATGTCTTCTTTGGTTAATTATAAATAATTATGCATAGATATCTAAAGTGATAAATTGCTTGAAATACTTATTATATTTATTAACATGTAGTTATCATTATAATCACAAATTTAAGATGGGTGCTATTATGTTTCACACTTTTTTGAAGAAGAAATACGCTACATTTTGGAATGTGAGAAGCTAGAATTGAAACCAGTAAGTCAGATTATTGAGGTTCTATCCCTAACCAGTTTTGTATCGTAGTCATGAGTGACAGTATGACTAATAGAAAGTATTAAAAATGCCGTTCAAGAGCTCAGGAAGTCTTATGGAAGAAGAGAGGAGTGGAGATAGAGGGACATGAAAGTGACAGGAGCCCCACAAGGAGACCAACAAAACTAAAAGATTTGAGTCTAGTGGGTCCTGCAGGGACTGATGCACCAATGGAGGACCATGCATAGATAGGGCCTAGCCCCCCTGCTCAGATGTGGTCGATGGACAGCTCAGTCTTCATGTGGATCTCTGAGTGACAGGAGCAGGGGCTGCCTCTATCATGAACTCAGTTGACTGCTCTTTGATCACTTGCTCCTGATGATTTGACCTTACCAGGCCACAGAGGAAGAGAATCAAGGCAGTCCTGATGTGACTTGAAAAGCTATGGGCAGATGCCAATAGTGGAGAACTCTCCATTTCAGTGGACCAGGGGAAGGGCAAGGGGCCAGAGGGGGGAAGGGACACTTGGGGGAGCTGAGGGGGAGGGCTTTAATTGGAATATATAATTAATAAATTGTGAAGAAAAATGTTAAAATTTAAAAAAATAATAAAAAAGAAAAAATCACTTTATTTCCTATTGAACAATTAATAAATAAAATTTGAGATTAAATGCAATTTATAATAGTACTACAATAAACTGTAAAAATGGAAATACATGTAAAAATATATATAAAAATGATGTTTAAGTAATGCTCAGAAAAATGTACTACATGGTGGAAAATATCTATCTCTGCGAAGATAGTCCAAGAATGGCAATAAATGAGCATGTTCCTTCCTAAACTGATTATTGTTTTATCCTGTATAATTGGATTACATGAACTGAATGCCACAGGTTGCTTTCCTAACACAAGGTCTGTAGGATACTTTCCTAGCCTGTTTGAATGACATCTGGGGACTGACATGGATGTTGCTGAATAAAAAGTAACAATATGCTCATGACCCAGGAGCATACATTTCTCACAGAAGTAAACGTCATTAATCAATTTTGATTTGAAGAAGATTTAATCTTACCGAAAGGGTGGATTCAATATTTCAGCTCATGGGGCAAGATCACATTTGTATAGTTTAGGTTATTTCAGTACAGAAATACTTTTTCAAAATGTGATGAATTTTTGACATAACCTCTACTTCATTGAATAACCCAAGAGATATAATATGTGCTAAGTCTACCCATGTGACTAAGGGAATCAATAATTAAACATTGCTGCCTCAGTAAAAAAAATCAAGTTGGTTATAGAAGAACAATTTAAATTTAGGACACCTGGCAAGCCAGGGTGCCAAACGAGAGAAAGCATTATGTAGTGAGGGATAAACTATGGTTAAAGAAATTGCTGGCATCATATGCCAGTGTGAAAGTCTGTGTAACTGAGCAGGTGATCATACATTTAGGGACTTGCTCATGTGAATAAATATTGGTTATCAATCAATATTCATTGAATATTGTTTTCTTCAGGGAGAAGATCCTGTGTGGAAATGAAAGACTAAGCCTTCATTTCCTTCAGTCAGTGCTCTGTTATTTGGTATTAGCTGCTTGTGAGTGGGGTTATTTAATTAAATGAAGTGACTTTTTTGAGCTGAATTTGCTCCTTTTATTTGTTAGTACAAGATAGTAAAACACTGAAAATATTGCTGTATTTTCAAATAGAACAAAAGACAAGAGTATATTTCAATACACATAAACAATCTGATATTCATAAATTCTACTGGCTCACAAGTTTGTGTGTGTGTGAGTATGTCGGTGTGTTTTAAAAATGAATGTCTTTCAATAAGAGGTAAGATAATTATGAAGTAATATGTCCACATTTTGGGCATAGAACCAAAGGAGACCTCTAAACCTTCCTAACTGAAGTCAATATTTGTTGTTGTGTAATATTGTATGACACTACCGAATTGCTTAACTTAATGAAAACATAAATTTAATGCTTTATCATGAATCTCTATATATTATTTTTCTGATGGCAGTGTGATAGACTACTCTGTTTTTAATTTTACTCTGTCGTTTTAACTCTGTTTTAATTTTACTCTGTCGTTTTACTCTGTTTTAACTCTACTCTGTCATTTGATTTTACTAATAAAGCCTTAAGAGCCAGATGCTGGGATGAAAGCCTGCTAGTTCAGAGAGTCAGAGAAAGCACCCAGATGACCTTCTTCTTCAGCCTCCCCAGTAGAAGGAAGCCTCCTTTTCTGTGCTTTTTCAAAACACCGTAAAAATGAATATCCTTCCTTTCTACTCCCTTTGTGCTTCTCTATCTGTCCTACTGACTTTTGTCATAGTCTCCATGGCTTTTTCTGTTTACTCCCTGTCAACTGGTTGCTTCCTCCAACTCTTGAGGTTTGGTTGTATGGTTGATCATATTCAATTCAAGAGGAAAGCTTTTGGATTACAGGTGCATTCCAGGGCTGAGCCGTATCACAACTAGAAACAGTTTTTTTCTAGTAAACAACACAATCTCAGGGTTCACAGAGTCAAATATACTGCAACATTATGCATATTAGTAGCAATGATCAAAAAAAATTCCTAGTTTTCTGTGAGCTACTGATAAAATTCACTTAAAAATGGGTCTCTGTTAATGAAATATCTATTCTCAAAACCAACTTGAATGTATTCTATTATGCCTTTACCACGTCTCTAGGAACAGCTCAAATTACATAAGATTTACTAGAAAGCTGAAAGTGCTATGGAAGAGAAGAACCTTGAAAATGCTCATGTGTCATCATTTCTCATACATCATTGCAATGAAGGTGTCCCAATATGGGGTTCCATAAAGTATGGAAATCACAAGCTCTCAGTCTAAACCATGTCTGCAAAACTGAGATGAACAATGAAAATTATATATTACAATATACTGGAGATATTTTTCAATAGTGCTACATTGAAAAAACAAATTAAAGAAAATTCAAGGCATAAGACAAATAATAAAAATCACTAAAATAATTTATTGAATAATTTTGAAGTTACTTTACCCAACATGACATGAAGGAATCAGTACTTCATCACCTTATAGTAGTGCCTGTATTCCGACCCTTGAAACATTCATGAAAGTCAGTTTCAGGTCAAGATAAATGAAACTTGATAGGCTAGGGTCAGACAGAAGGGGAGGCGGATCTTCACTATCAGTGGGCTAGGGAGGGGCATAGTAAGAGAAGAGGGAGGAAGGGTGAGACTGGAAGGACATGAAGGAGGGGGTACACCTAGGATACAAAATGAATAAATTGTAATCAATAATTAATTTTTAAAAAATTAAAAAGGAGAGTACAATACTTAAAATGAACTCAGGAAGAATGAATCATATAATTCTCAGGAAATTATAGTACTAAAATGACATCCCAAAGACAAATACAACATCCAGGAAGGATTCTTGTTTATTACCCACTTTTTCTTTTCTGTTTCCCATGAATTGTTCATTATTCTCATCGGTGGAAAAGCCTATCTGAAGGGAACAAAAATATTTACATGTTATTATTATATCCTAAAATCCACTGAACTGTGAATGTGAATTAAAGTTGTCATCTAAAAATCAAAAACAAATAAACTGGTATTACAGATCATTTTACTAAATCAGATAAGATGCCTATTTTCTAGTTTGCAATGTGTCTCATTGACCTACTAGGTTATTGTACTATGATAGAGATATTAACAGTAAAATTTCTCACAAATGTTCAGAAATCATCTTTAAAATGTACTTAAAATTATAATTTCCAAGTAAATATATCTTGTATATGCTTGCTTCTCTGATTCTAATATTTGCTATTATTTTGTTTTTTTGAAAATATACAACAAATCGTTGCATAATATTGATGGCTAATGGACTATATTTCCCGAGTGAATAACATCAAATATAGCCTAGACGATATTAAGCAAGATTTGCCTAACCATATACTCCAGATACTTAAGTGGCTTTCCCGGGGACAAGCAGGATGGATTGTTAAAAGTTTTGTTATGTTTATTTGTGGTGTGAATGTGATGGAATTGGATAGCAATAAAACAAACACATCCCAACATATTATGTGCAAATGCCTAGCAAACATAGACTGGTTTTTGCTGTCAGAATTCCAAAACAGATATTGTCACATGGATTTGTAGCATAGCATCATGTTTAAGCTAAATTAGAGTAAACTACTGTTTCACTGGAAAAACCAAGAATAAACAATCACTCTAGGCAAGAAAATGTATTCATAACCACAGTCTCATAAAATCAGAAGACTATGCAGGCTCTTTACAAATAAACAAGGATAAAAATGTTGACTTCACTAAATTCCTTTCCTTCGACGTGGGAAGATCATTCCTGAAGCCAGAAAGACAACTCCAATCCTCACCAGTGACACTGTATGTCACCTCACAGTCCAAATTAAAACCACCAGTGACTAAGAGAATACCCTTAGGGCCCTATTTATTTGGGACTGGGTCAAAATTTGTAATGGTTTCTAGAGTTCACATTTAGCTAATGACCAGAAAATTGTGAAGCAGACTGATAGTAATTCATATGAAAATTGCGTTGACAGTCCTAACTATACATAACTAAAGCAATACACAGAGCTGATGGAATAAAATTTATATTTTCTGTTTAATATTTCTTTAAGTACGGCTACAAGGATTCAGTTATAAGCAGGGAGTTAAATGTCATTAAGGCCCAGGTAGATAGAGTTTTCTCCTATCAGTAGACAATGCCTACTATATAGTATATTGTACATGTGTGTATGTCTCTGTGTGTGTTTGTATGTATTTACATATGTAAAATTTTCTAACCCTATTGACAATTTAGTTCATACTAAATAGTGTATCAGGACTTCCCCTTCCCAATAAAATATTTTAAAACTGTGACTCATGTTTTTATAAAATATATATTCCTTTATATTAAAGGACAGTATTGTTAGTCTGCTGTAGTATGCTTCTTGTCCTCCTCAATGATTTCTTTTAGTAAATCATTCACTAGAGGGGCCAAAATTACTCACAACTAAGATATATATGAAATAAGTTATTTTGCCTTGGTGGTCAGGTTTACAAGCTCTCTGAAGATAGGTAGTAGACTTGAAATGTATAGTGGCTACTTCTTCACAAACATACAAATTATTAGTAACAAAACCATAAAACCCAGGTGACTTTCCAGTAGAAAAATAGCTAGAATTTATGAATTTTCAATAGTAAAACACTTGGCTTTAAATTCATCTTGGTAATATGAAAGAATTATATCCTTGTTGAAGATATCATTTTATGCACATATAAATCGCTCAGATATTTAGAAAAACTAATTTACAATAATAAGGATTCCTCAGAAACTGTCTTTTAAATAGAGAGACTTGATTTGTAAGTGGCTGAAGGTGACTAAAAGACGCTGCGTTCTTACAGAAACACACTTTATGTACTGAAAATGGAATAATGTAAAGGCTATTAAACCAGCATTATCACGTTTTATCAAGAGTTGTAAAGAATCACTACCTTTTGCACATTGTTCTTGGTTGTTGTTAGACTAGGGGATAGTAGATGTCCACTGATGTTTATGGCCAACGGTCAGAATGTGACATTCATTAAGCTTCTATGCTCAGCTCTCCTAGGGTAGAAACAAATTCCTATTTTTGAAGTTTTTATACATGTGATTCTGTGAGAAATGGCCATCGTCTCAAAACAGTTGGCTAGTGCAGCAAATTGTGTGTCATAAATTGTATTTTACCCAATCTAAATCCAAGTGTTAATGCTTATTAAGGGTAGATGCATCATGATGGGAAGTGGACATTCCATGTAGAATTTCTGCTGCAGAAGATGTGAGGATCTTCTGAAAACATCATCCATAGTAACTCACTCCAAGGAAACCAAAGTAGTCCCTCTCACTGATTAATGCTAGAAAGTGAAAGTTGTATTATGTATTATTTGGCTGGTTGAAATACACCACTCATCTGTTGAAATCATGTTTTACTGTAAATCATTTTACTCTTTCAACATGTTCATTCTTACCAAACTTACATACTGAATTATAAACACCTGCAAACTCTAATACAAACTTCATTTCCTACATCCTATGGTTTTGAATTATTTACTTCAGTTACTCAAAATTTAATATGTAAAATTGAAATGCATAACTTATGAGATGTTTCTATCAGAGTTTCTTATATATTTTTTTCAGTAAGAACACATTTTAATGAAAAAAAATAGCCTATTAAATATCAATGTCTGCTTTTTACCTTATTCATTGTAAATTCTTCATTTATAAATAAATTACTGAAGAATAAGCCAAGGACCATGAATAATACGAGGCAAACAGACATTCAACCACTGAGATACATCTCAATCCCCAGACCTATCTTTTAAATTATTTATTTTTTGAGATCATATATTTACATCATTTTCTCCTTCTTGTTTCTCCCACCTAGCTATCCCAAATACACCTCTTACTCTGTCAGAGAAACCCTGATGCTAAGGTCAAAGTCTGTCATCAGTAGAATATCCTCAGCTCCCTTCAAAATGAAGAACTCCCTTTGTGGAGAAGACTTCCTCTTCTCTGCCTGAAGGATCCAAGACTTCATACCCTCTGAGGAACATCACTTAGTCCTTTGGGAAATAACAGGTCCAACTTTCTTTTCCCCCCTCCTTACTCTCCTCTTCCCCCAAACAAAACAACAGCATTCAACAATCACCTGGAATTCCTGGACTGCATCTCGATGTTAAAGAGATATACCTTAGCCCTTTATCCAATGAGCTCTGCCCACTTTGAATATTCCTACCCATCATCAAAGTTCTGTATAACCCTTCTTCACCCCAAATAAAATTGATCTGCTTCTCTGAATCTGATCCCAAAATGTCTTCAATTTGGTCTGCAGTCCCAGAAGAATGCCCAGTCTACTGCCCTGCTCCATTTACCCTAGTGGACCAGTATCAGGTGACCATCCCTGGTGTCTCCAGGGATGGTCACACTTTCAAATCCATGCTCCCCTTTTTTTATTACTCATTGTTGTTACAGTATATATGTTATATCACACAAACAAATATATAGGCTTATAATTTTGACTTTTTGTATAATAGTTAAGTGTGATTTTATGTGATCAAATGGTATAAAATATGTTATCATATAATACTGTATGTATGTATTATGTATTACTTATAACTAGGAGATACAGCCTCAGTAAATTTCTTTAGCCTGTCCAACCACTTAGTATGTAGATCATGATGCTCTTGATTTTTCTTAGGAGTAATTTTGATTATAAGGCTAGATGAATAGGTGTAGTTACTTCTTCCTTATTTTATTTTTAAGATCTATTTACTTATCATATACACAATGTTCTGTCTGCCTGTACACCTGAGTACCAGAAGACAGCATCTGATCTCATTAAAGACAGTTGTGAGCCACCGTGTGGTTGCTGGGAATTGAACTCAGGACCTCTGGAAGAGCAGCCAGTGCTCTTAACCCCTGAGCCATCTCTCCAGGCCCCTTCTAAATTGACTTCAGACTCTAGTTATACTGATAATTTAATTACTTTCATCTTTTATTTTCATATGTTTTATCCAGGTTTATCATGGACTAAACATTTATTTAACTGTAGTTCCTTAAATCTATAATGAATATATTGTCACATTAAAAATTTTCTGGATCTTAAAATTGATGATCTCATTCATCTGCCATTGGATCACCATTAGTTCATTATTTTCTGAGCAGGTAGACTAGGTGGAACACTAGGGAACTTGGCCAGATCTCTGTGACTCACATATCAGCCAACAAAACAATTTTAGGATACTTGAGTAAATAAGAAGAACAACTCAACTGCCTAGAAATGTTTTATCTTGCAAGAAACTTTACACAGCATTAGGAAAACAAAAAGAGTAAGATGAAAGGCCTGGGGTTACACTATCCTCACTGTGGACAGCTCTTTCATATTCTAGTTACTACCTGCTAACCTTTCCACAGCTTCACAAGAGCACTAGAAGGTAAGGACCAGACCTTTAACAAATGTGCTTTTGAGAGTCAGCTAAGTATCAAGTTTAAAGCCTTTTATTGTATTAGGAGGGACAAGTTCCATTTGACTGGTAAAGACACTCAAAATGTTCTGGTGAGTTTAGGCAATGGAAACCTATAAAGCCTAATTTTTTGTACTCAGAAATCAGTTACCTTCATAAAAATTTTGAAGCCAATGAGCATCAACTAGGATAAAACTAGAGCTTAGTGAATAAGGTGAGAATTTAAAATATGAGGTCAAATATCTATCATTGAGTTGGTGGATGCAGGAAATTATTTTTTTTTAATTTGATTTCTGAACTTTGAAAAACAACAACAAAATTGTGGTTGTTCTTCGGAGTGGTTCAGAATTTATGTTCAGAACTCATAACATAAACAACATGCAGATAATACATGGTATTCATCAAAAACAAGAAAGCGCAAATAATCTGAAACTTCAAGTTTGATAAATTCATTTTGTGAGGTTTCTAAAATTGAAAAACATAAAGCAATATTTGACATGCTTTTGTCCTGTGCTCTTGAACATATCTGTTTTACTCTAAAACTGTCTCTTTTGAAAAGTGCTGAAAAACGTCAAATACAGTTTGGAAACTACTTTGAAAAATGTAAAATTCTGTAAAAGTGAACGTATAAAATACGACTGTGTCATTCTTTCAAACAGAATTAGAAACAGTATCATTGTTATTACTGCTACTGGTTTTGACCTCAAGAGTTGAAAATCCAAATAAGAAGTCACAGTGAATTCTTTGATTTGGAATGAACTTTGGAAAAATCAAGCACTTCACATTCTTGGGCAGAGCAATAGAGTGGCTTACTGCTGTCTGCTATGGATTAGTTACTAAGTCCTATAATTAGATGTTGCTAAAGGCCGCCACGAACGACTGGAAAGAATGAAACAACAAAGCTCTTAAACCCACGTGCCTGGTTAAGAGATAAATACTGTAGGAAAATGACCAAGTGCTATTTTTTTGAAAATTTTAATAGAATATTATTATTAGTAGACTTCTGAACACTTACATTTTTCATGGTAATGAATTAGTTCAGTCTCAAGTTAAAAGTACTGACGGTATACACAGAATAGTAACTGCCTTTGCCTATTAGGTTCTTTGTTAGCCTTTTTCAAAGGATTTCAAACTAACAAACATATACACAAATTACAGAAATTTGACAAATATTTTTTCTCAAAAAAGACCAAAACTCCTTAACAAGCAAACTCAAACAATCTAACAAGAGAGAAAATATCAAAAAGAGAAAAAAAATAGCAAGAAAAATAGATTTTATAAAAAAGAGCTAGAATTAATAGAAAACAAACACACAAAATCCAGTGGAAATATCAGCTGTAGTCTCAATCCAGTAGGATGGAAGGAGAAATACCTGAGAAGAATCAGAATGTTGACTACTATGTTAAAACTGCAATAACAGATGCATAAATAAGTGAGTGTGATCACAGTATCAGAGTTGTCCGAGATAACATGCCTGAGAATCCAAACTATAGGCAAAGGAACTGACACAGAAAACCACGTTCATGTAAATGACGCTAAATGAAATGTTAGCAGGTGACTTCTTAAATTGAAAGAAATATCAATCCAAAAATCAAGAAGTATTTAGAAACATAAGGACACATGAAAAGAGTCCCTCTAAAATATTTTGTAGTCAAGAAGTCTAAACTGCAAATAAAAACAGTATTAAAAGTTATAAGCTATAGCTGGCCTGGAGGCATATGCTTGTAATCCCAGCACTTGGGGAGGCAGAGGAAAGCCTATCTCTGTGAGCTAGAGGCCAGCCTGATCTACAGAGCAAGTACAGGACAGCCAACAAACCCTGTCTCAAAAAGAAAGAAAGAAAGAAAGAAAGAAAGAAAGAAAGAAAGAAAGAAAGAAAGAAAGAAAGAAAGAAAGAAAACAAAAGAAATAAAAAAGAATTTGTAAGGCATATGTATCTGTGAGTGCTCAAAATTGTGAATGGGTCATCTAATTTTATTTCCTCCTATGCAAGGCTCAACAGTCAAGGAAAGATAGATTAGAAAAAAAAAAAAAGCAAAAAAACAAGAACAAAGGTATGTAATAAAGAGCTATGGAAATGTGACTTCTGAATAATGACAATAATGACATTGCAAACACCAACCAACAACAGCTGTGCCTACCTACCCAAGATCAAGCCAGGCAAAAACACTAGCATGGATGGGGTGATCCTTAGAGGACCTAATGCTAAAGGACAGACTGATGGGAATTGATGGCAACTGAAGTAGGGAGAGTCACTCTCCTTTACATTGCCTAATGCTACTCAGGTTTACCATGCCACAGTTTATGGCCCTATACTCACCTGCATATGGAGACACTAATGAGAGTAAAGGGTTATTAGTAATAGAAAAACAAAAGGACATGAGTTTGAGAGACAAACTTTTTTTTTTCCACTGGTGTACCAATTAGTAAGACACTCCTGTTCTTGTAGAGAACTTTTACCAAGGCACCTGTAGGAAACAAAGAAACCCAAATTTATATATATATATATATATATATATATATATATATATATATATATATACAAAACAACAACAACTTAGAGACAAGACAAACCTTAATGTGAATGAGGACTTCCTGTGAATAGAAAGAGTATTGCCAGGCTTTCAAGGATCCGGCTTAAGGTTTAGTGAATTAGCAGAGACTTCTACACAGTTTAAGGCTGTTGGCCGTTTGCTAGGGCAATCTCTCAGCTAGCTTTTAACTTAATTTAACCCAACTCTCTGAGTACTCCATCTTTCTGGAAAATTCTCACTGCCTCCTTTCCAGCTTAGTCCTTTCTCCCCTCTGCCTCCTTCTACCATGGTCTCTACCCAGAGAACTGCCCCTACTTCCTACCTTAACTCAGGCTGCCAAGTCATTATTATGCAAACCTCACATTTCTTATCACTTAACTAGTAGACTGCAGAAGGTCACCTTCCCCAAGGCAGCTTGCCTTCCTTTTAAAGGCAGATGAGAAAGTGACATTAATATATCCTGTTAGCAGGGCATTGACAGCTTCAAATAACAATTAAGAACACACTTTCTCCTAGCCAGAAAATGAAATATTGTGGATCACTCCAATAGAAGAGGATCAGGCGAGTGGGACTGGGAGTTTGATAAAACAAACTCCCAGTTTGATCAAAATACATTATATCATTCATGGAAATGTCATATAGCAAATCATCATTATGTAAAATTATTTCATACTGAATACTTCTTAAAATATTACATTTAATGCTTATTTTTAATATAGCTGAGAGCAAAAAGCTCTTTTACCAAGAGAAAAGAATAGAAACATACCCCAAATCTTCTTTAAAAACAGATGATTAAACATGTTTGGGAAAGAGGACAGCTGCATCTGAATCATTTTTTAATTATTTGTTGTTGTAAATTATTCATGAAAGCTAGCATTGTCTGCTTGTTGGAGTCTAAAGTGAGAATGTGTGGTTTGGCATTTCCCTTAGCCAAGCACTGCTGTAATATCAGACCTTCATAGGATTTAAGTAGTTCTTATAAGACTGTGCACATTATGTTTTGTATTTCTACTTTATAAAATTACTTCATTCATTTTTGAGATTGCAATATAATTACATAATTTTCCCTCCAAACCCTCCCATATACCCTGCTTTACTCACTTTCCAGTTTAAGGCTCCTTTCTTCATTAACTGTTTTTACATACACATATGTATTCCTAAATGTATTTCTAAATACATATATAAAACCTGATTGGTCTGTATATTGTTACTTGTGTATGTTATCAGGGCTGACGATTTGGTGCTGAATAAACAATATGTGTCTCCTTCCATGATATGTCTTCTTCTTCTGCTATATCATTGCTTAGATTTCTGCAGATTTTGTGTCAAGTTGATGGCTATTGCTAAAGTGGGCCAGAGGTCTAGACAGACAGTTCTAAAGGTTATGAAATGTTAAAAAAAAAAAAAAGATTTAACTACATCCAAATAAAACAACTTTCAGATTTTATTTTATTCCTGTCAGATACCAAAGATTTAACAAACAACGAAACAAAACCAGCCAAGAACAAGTGCTGGAGTAAACGTGGGGAAGAGATCCTTCATTCACATTTGGTAGAATTTCAAACTGGTCCAACAGCTCTGTAAACCAGTGGAGAAGTCTCATAAACTAAAAATAAAATAATAATAATAATAATAATAATTTACCAGATGACTCAATTATGCCATTCTTTGGCATTATCCCAAATAATTCAGCATCCTGTTCCAGAGATACTTTCTTAATCAAATTAATTTGTGCCTTATTTACAATAATTAGCGAAAGGAAGAAGAAGAGTAAATGCATTTCAGGAAATAAATGGACAATAAAAACACGTTACACGTATAATATATAATACTATTAAGCTATGCAGAAAAATGAAATTATCAGCCCTGGAGGAAGATGGTTGGAACTAGAAGAGACCATTTTGAGTTAGCACATAGTTTGAAGTAACTGCAGTGCCAAGAAAAGTAAAGCGGGGCTACTGCAAGAATCGGGGTGTTGGGAGGACGAGAGATGGGAGTAGCAATGTACAAGTGATCTGAAGAGAGAAAAGGGAAACACACGGGAGTGTCTCTAATTGGGGAGTGAGAGATAAATTCAGAAGAAAGAAATAGGACAGTAAAATGACAGTAAGGATGTCTGGAAAATGATAAAGAAGCATACTATTGCTGAATACCTAAACTATTTATAGTATATATAAGTCAGTTTATAAATATACAGATATGACTTAGATGAAAATTTTCGGCTGACAAAAACTACCTAGCAAAAAATGCCAAACACTCGCATAACAAGCCCTTTTTTAAGTTGTTGGCCAGGACTGTTCAAGAGATACTCAGAACCCTATAGGCTAGTCCTGTTGTCCTTGTTTATTCCTCAGAGGTGAAAGGTAAAGCCCTATTGCCTCAGACACCATACATTTCAGACCCAGGGCTGAGAGGTTCCTGAGCTATATGTGAACTGAGAGCCATTCCCTGACAACTGGTATTCATGGCATGAGAAGGCACCATGCAAGCTTTGAAAAAGGCAAAACCAAACAAAATACAGACTTGTGGAGCCCATTTCCAATAGATACATCTACAGAACAACTCCCACTCTTATGAGATTGTATCTACCAGAAATGTCAGAGGCTACACACATAAAGTCTCATCAACATGACTAGATAAATATGAGCTGAGCTAGAAAAAAAACAATAGATGTGCTAATAATTTTTTTAAATGTGGTAAGTAGGGAGTAAAATAAAATAAATTGATAAATAGATAAATAAATAAAAAGACCAAACTGAGAGACCAAATAACAGATTGAGCATAGTTAAATAAAAAGAGAAAGAAGTAAATGAGGACCAGTATTTTTGGCTTAAGAAGGACATAATGAATATTATTTTGTCATTTGAAGAGAATGGGAATGTAGCAAGTTTTGGCACTTTGTTGGTGGGAAGGCAGAAGTACTGATTTTCACATGTGGGTAATGAAGTCTGTGGTTCAATGTTGTTTTTAAGCAAAATCCCAAATGTTCGATTTTACCAATAAAGACTTAGGAGCCAGATGTTGGGGTGAAAGCCTAGTAGCTCAGAGAGGCAGAGCAGATGACCTTCCTACTGAGCCAAAGTCCCAGAAGGGAAAAAAAATCCCCTTTCTCTCTCCACAATGTCTTAAAAACCCCTCAAACTGCATATTCTTCCTTTCTACTTCCTGGGCTACACTCTAGCCCTCTTGACCTTTGGTTGACTTTGTTTAACCCTGTTCATGGAAAGTTCTAAGATTAAAGGTGTGTGCTAGGGCTGATTCACACCACAAACAGAAACAGCTTTGTCCAGAACACGATCTGAGGGTTCACAGTATGATCAACTATCCTGAAACTTTTCAAGAAACAGGATATGTTTGTATTTTTATTTAGCCTTAATATAAAGAGAAGATATTAAATAGCTATTAACTACTAAGTTTCTTTCTTTCTTTTTTTTCTCACAAAGAGATACAGGTACTGTGACAGAATATAAACATATGAAAATTTTCCTGAGGCCTTTTACTTGTACAAAGAGATACTCATGAGAAGTTAACTCTATTACAGAAAGGAAATTGTGTCATGACATTTATTATTTTTATGGAAATTACATGATGTTTTGATGACACAATTTAACTAATAAAGGCACAAGGATTTTATTTCTTGTATTTCTGAATAGAATTTAGATTCATAGTTGATATTTGTTAATATTTAGCTTCATTTATCCAATGGGAGACTCAGTTAAGTTTTCTTCATTTGCAAATTGACAAATATTAAATATTTTTATTCTTCAAATAATTATGTATAGTTTTGTATTTTTGTCCTGGAACCTAGAATTTTCACAAATTTATTAATTTCTAAAACATGGAAGTATTTTTTGACTTTTAAATGCCTATAAATGGTGCCCCATTCTTCTAATCTAGTGTGCATATTATTTTCTTCTTAGAGCAATAAAACAAATTTCCTTATTTGTTAATGTTACCTCTGTGATATTTTATTATTTTTACATTTAATGTAAGTAAAATTAGTTATAAAAATACTTATAAAATGATAGAGGATTCTTACAATACTTTAAAATTTAAAATTCAAATATTGTAAATTTGGATATAAACAACTGAAATTACTAAATCACCATTCAATGTATCCTTTATCAAATATGTTTGCTTTAAAATGCATATGTATTGCAGAAAAATGAAAATAGATCCATATTTATCACCCTGCACAAAACTAAAGTTCAAGTGGATCAAAGACCTCAACATAAACCAGATACACTAAAGCTGTTAGAAGAAAAAGTGGGGAACAGCCTAGAACTCATTGGCACAGGAGACAACTTCCTGAACAGCACAGACTCTAAGAGCAACAATCAATAAATGGGACCTCATGAAACTGAAAAGCTTCTGTAAAGCAAAGGACACCATCATCAAAACAAAACGTCTTCCTACAGACTGGGAAAGAATCTTCACAAACCCTTCATCTGACAGAGGACTAATATCCAGGATATACAAAGAACTAAAGAAGCTGAAAAGCAGCAAACCAAGTAATCCAATTAAAAAATGGGGAAGAGAGCTAAACAGAGAATTCTTGACAGAGGAATATCGAATGGCAGAGAAACACTTAAAGAAATGCTCATCCTCATTAGCCATCAGGGAAATGCAAATCAAAACAACCCTGAGATATCACCTTACACCCATCAGAATGGCCAAGATGAAAAACTCAAGTGACAACACATGCTGGAGAGGTTGTGGAGAAAGGGGAACCCTCCTCCACTGCTGGTGGGAATGTAAACTGGTACAACCACTCTGGAAAGCTATCTGGCGCTTTCTAAGACAATTAGGAATAGTGCTTCCTCAAGACCCAGCTATACCACTGCTAGGTATATACCCAAAGCTTGCTCAAGTACACAAAAGGGATACTTGTTCAACCATGTTTATAGCAGCTTTATTTATAATAGCCAGAACCTGGAAACAACCCAGATGTCCATCAACGGAAGAATGGGTACAGAAATTATGGTATTTCTGCACAATGGAATACTACTCAGCAATCAAAAAGGAGGAAATCATGAAATTTGCAGGCAAATGGTGGGATCTAGAAAACATCATTCTGAGTGAAATATCCCAGAAAGAGAAAGACAAACACGGCATATACTCACTTATATATACCTATAAGATATGATAAACATAATGAAATCTATACACCTAAAAAAGATAATCAAGAGAGCGGACATAGGGTAAGAGGATCAATCCTCGTTTAGAAAGACAGATGGGATGTGCATTGAATGCATGACATGAGCGCATCTGAAAGCCTCTAACTAGCAGTGTTTTCAAAGCAAAGACTCATGACCAAACCTTTGGCAGAGCACAGGGAATCATAAGAAAGAAGGGGAGTTAGTCTGATGGGGAAAGGATAGGAGCTCCACAAAGACCAAATATATTTGGGCACAGGGTCTTTTCTGAAACTGACATTCAACCAACAACCATGTATGGATATAACCTAGAACCTCCGCTCAGATGTAGCCTGTGGTAGCTCAGTAACCAATTGGTTTCCCAAAGTGAGGGGAACAAGGACTATGTCTAACAGGAACTCAATGAAGATACCTGATAAAACAGGATCAGATGAATGGGGGGAGGTTCCCCCCTATCAGTGGACTTGGAAAGGGGCACGGTGGTGATGAGTGAGTGAGGGAGGGATTGGGAGGGAATGAGGGTTCGGGGCACGGCTGGGATACAGAATTAATAAAATGTAACTGATAAAAATAAAAAAATAAAAAAAGACAACTAAAAGAATAATAAAATGCATATGTATGTTAATACAATAGGTATATTTATATGTATATCTATCACATGAATTTTATACTTGTGAATGATCTACTCACTATGACTATTAAACCTAAGGGTTAATACTTTTTTGATATCTTGAACTTTTTTAAATTAAATTTTTATTTTTTATATTAATTACAGTTTATTAGCTCTGTATCCCAGCTGTAGCCTCCTCCTTCATTCCCTCCCAATCCCACCTTCCCTCTCCTTTCTCTTCCCATTCCCCTCTGTAAGTCCACTGATAGGGGAGGTCCTCCTCTCCTTCCATCTGACCCTAGCTTATCAAATCTCATCAGGACTGGCTGCATTGTCAAGGCTGGCAAGGCTGAACCTCCCCTGCGGGGAGGTCAAAGAGCCAGCCACTGAGTTCATGTCAGAGACAATCCCTGTTCCCCTTACTAGGGAACCCACTTGCATAATGAGCTGCCATATGCTGTATCTGAGCAGGGGTTCTAGGTTATCTCCATGAATGGTCCTTGGCTGGAATATCAAGAGTTAATATTTTAACAAGGCAAGTAAAGAAATCAGTGATGCGATAGAGAAAATATTTATTTATAAGTTTAATATAATTATGTATTATACAATATAATGTATTCTTAAATACAAAGAACAATTCAGGCTAAACTTGTAACCATACAAATCTAAATTTTATTTCTTAAATGATTAAAATAGTTTGATTAATTATTCAATGTATCTTTATGGGACAAAAGTATACATGTCTTAATAATCCTAGATGACACAAAAGGTGTGTTCTGTTGCAAGAATATAGTAGACAGAAATAAGAATGATGCTTTCCTTAATCAGGACTATGTCTTAATGAATAGAACTTGTAAATTGTAGTAAGTAATTTTGTGTTTGCGGTGTGATTAGCATAAAGATTTTGAGATTAGTATAATGTCATCCATTTGCTAGAGGGTTCTGATGAACTCTAGGTTATTATCCTATCTTAAAAACCACTCAGTGGACAGTCTTCAGTTATACTTTGATCATCTCTACAGTAATCTTTGTTACCTGCATTTTGAGCATTTGATGATCACCTGTGAATACTAATTTCTATATTTTGTGGTTTAAATATCTCTTTAGTGTCTCATGAAGAAGTTCCTAGACTGCAACTTTTACAATTATACTGTCTTGTCTCAAAGCTGCTGTTGTTTCTTTGCAATTTGAAATAGGATCTCACATACAAGTTGGTCCAGAAAATTAGTGTCTGAAGTTGACCTCGAACTCTGGATCTTCCTCCATCTACCTTCAAGAGTTGGAATAATAGCCCCATGCCTTCACACGCTGTTAGCTCCATATCTTCAGTTTAATGAACAATCCAGTCAACAGAATTCAAGCTTCTCATGAACTTAGCACCTTGGATACCTAAGATTCTTCTATGCTTACTCTTCAATTCACATTTCATGTTTAACCCAAAATTATGAATGTATTGTAATCTCACTGATATTAGTGATAATCTTGGGACATGCTATAACATTCCTATATTTTAGAAAATTCTAAACTATTTAATTCTATTAGTACAACATTGTTGTTGTACTGAAAAATGATTGTATTATATTTGATTAAATGAATTTGATTTTACTTCATTTATTTATCACTTGATTACACATGTTAGAAGTAAACATGTTTTAGTATCAATGTTCTTATTCATGTGGACACAAATAACTGCATGAACAAATAAGCTTCAGGTTAGTGTCAGGCATCTTCCTTCATTACTGTATGCATTATTTATTGAAACACTGTGGCTGAAAATTGCCAAATCTGACGAATTTAGGCAGCCAACTTGATTTGCGGATCCCTTGTCTCAGTCTTAGGATCCTTAGATTACTGGTAGCTCCATGACTCTTGTTGAATACGTGTTTTGAGGCTCCTCACTTCAGTCCTTGTGCTTTCATAGCAAACACTCACCTACTGAGCCATCTCCCCCATCTTCTTATTTATTGTTCAAACCAGTTTTGTAAATATGTATTCAACACAAAAAAAAATGTATGATAGCAATACTTCCAGTTTGTATGAGTGAGTTTATCAGCATGTAGCAAGCAAAAATAAAAGATCAGAGAGATAACAGCGGATAGAAAACTGAAAGTTGTTCTTAAATAAGTAACAGGTTACTTTATTGTGAATCTAGAAAATTATTCTGTAGTTCACAAAAGAGAATTACACATGGCTTAAAACATAAGAAGTTTCATATCTGAAGCAATATTGTTTTTCAATTCTGTGACCATTGAGCTATCTGTGACATAACCTGGCTATTAGGTAACTAGTGAGGAGCCTGCTCTAAAAGTGTGGCCCAAATGTTTCACAAAAAGAGAGCATATGGCCAGATCAGATGGGTTAGGACATAAAGGTGGCAGTCCTGAAACTGGAGACTAGAATTTCTTCTCAAGCACCCACACAGAAAAAATTTCAACAGGATGTCCTCTATCCCTCACACAGAATGTATGCAATCACCTGGGTGCACGCACATAAGCCAACAAACAAACAAACAAATAAAAAATGTGACGTAATAAAATAATGAAGGATAATAAATATAAATATTTTCAGGCAAAACCAACACATTTAAATTAAGCAGATTAGTGTAAATATATTATAAAAATTTTTCAAATAAATAAAAACTTCAAGAGCTGAAATAAAGACAAGTTCTATTACCCCAGTTTTTCCATTCTAGTCTATTATATATTAACAAACTACTGTTGGTATGTGAAATATTAAGATCATCTAATCATGACTTAACAATGAATTTCCATTTGCTGATGAGAAATAATACATTTTGTTCATTTTCCTTTATTATCTGCATTGTCAGCCTGAAAGGTGGTGATGAGCTTAATTTATCTTTATAAAGGTAAGTTTGATAATTATGTAAGAACTTTCTAAAAGGATTTTATTTTTGAAACTATTTTGTATTTACATCATTTCTCCTTTCTTTTCCTCCCTCCAAACCCTTCAGTACAACCTTCTGTAGTCTCTTTCAAATCCCTGCCTAGTTTTTCATTAATTTTTGTTACATGCATATATGTTTGTGTATATGTACATATATTATATATATATATATATATATATATATATATTCTGAAACTTTTGCAATCTATATTTCTTCACTTTATTTTTCTGAACATAATATTAGCCTAAGGTTTAAGAAAACTTCTGTAAAACCAGAGTAGACTACAGAATGCACCTTCCCAGAACAACAAAATGAAAGCATGCCTGACCATTTGTATTAGTGTGTGTTCTGTGTGTGTGTTAATGTGTGCTTGTGTGGATGATTTATTCCAGGAGGAAAAAGAAAGAAAAATATTATTTTAGGTACCTTATCTACTGATGATTAATTTCCTGAATATTTCTAATAACACAGTTATTATAAATCTATGCATTTGTAAAATTTCTATTTAATCTCTAGAAGAAAACATCAGTGCAATTCCTTTTAAGAAATATTAAGGTACAGTGTTATGCTTTTCATCAGTTTTATATAAACTTTTAAAAATATTTATTATTTATATAGCATTCTGCCTGCATGTGTGCCTGTGTACTAGAAGAGGGTACTAGATCTCACTATAGATGGTTATGAGTCACCATGTTGTTGCTGGGAATTGATCTTAGGACCTTTGGAAGAACAGTCAGTGTTCTTAACCTCTGAGCCATCTCTTCAGTCCTTATATAAACTTTTAAGATAATATAATATTCAAGTTTTCTAATCATGTTATTGTTATTATTATTTGCTACTGATTTCATTTGAAGATTAATAACATTGAATTTAAAACATACTTAGAAACATGTAGAAGTTCTCTATGCTTGCAACAATTGATAATAATATATTTCATTAGAATGTTCTCATTATTAAAATATATCCTTTTGTGTAATTGTAGAGAACTTCACAGTTGGCTCAACACACACCAAGACTAAGTTCTCAATACAAAGGAGGTTTATTTTCCCCACAGAGACAAAGTGCAGGAATAAGGGACAAAGACAGGAGACAGAGGACTAGGAAGGAAGGAAGAGGAAACAAGGGAAAGAAGGAGAAGGGGATGGAGAAAATGGAAACCCTGTTTTAGTATGAGGTGTTTAATTATAATTGAACGTGTTAACTAGGTGAGGGAAAGGGAGATTTTAATGCTGGACTTCAATATTTTGATAGATAGACCTTGATAGTCAGCCTCAGGAGGAGAAAGTGGCCAAATAAAGTAATGGACCTTGGGGGCTAGCTTCATGATTGTAAGCTAATGGTTTTTAGCAAGGCAGAGTGATTGCAGAGAATGACAAGGCCTGCCAGAGTCATACAGTGTTACCATGCTAGAGTTGCCATGTCTAGAGAGGTCTCTTCAGTAACGGTAAGTAAAAAAAAAAAAAAAAAAAAAATCACTAGCTCATCTACCTGTACCTTTTGTGATGGAAGAGCGGAGCAGTGCAAGAGCTGTGAAGAGAGGTGGAACTGAAGATATGATAGTCACTGTGACAGGTGTGAGAGAAGACTCAGGTTAACAATGGAACATGTAGTTACACAGTGAGGTTGGTAGGATGGTGTGCAGGAGCTAACTGGATGAAAACTCAGTCCTGAAATAAACTGCCTTCTGCCTTGCCATGGGATCATACTGGCTGTGGGCAATGATGGAGGCTGACATGAGGAGTGGTTCACTTTCTGGATTAGACCTCCTGGAAGGGGTACCATGGTCTGTGATTCCGCTGAGAGCCATGTGTGGGTCAGTAGTCCCGATGCTGCCAAGGGCGGGTAGATGTGCATGGCCTTTTACCACCTAACAGCCATGTGGATGTGCATAGTCTGTGCTGTCGCCTAAGCCATTTGGTATCTGTGAGCCGTGCTGCCACTAGAAGCCACACTCATCTGAGTGGCCTGAGGCTCTGTCGTTATTCATGATCTGGGTTGCCTCTGATGATCTTATCTGGGTCTGTGGTCCCGCTGCAGATGGGAGATGTGTTTGTGGTCTGTGCTTTCTGCAGAAACCACAAGAAAGACCATGATCCGATCTCCGGCTGACTCTAATGAGCAAAGAAGCATCTGTGGCCGTGATATAAATGACCACAGATGCACAATTAAGAAAGAGGGACATGGAAAGCTTCTGTGTGAACCTATATCTCTCACGGCACCCCTATAAAGTAAGAGCCTATAAAGGAAGCCATCAAGGAGAACTCTTAAAAATTGTGAAGTGTAGCTCTCCGCAATTGGTGGCTTCTTACAGGGGTGAAGGTGGAGAAAGACCAAGTTTTCTTTACTGGGAAGGCCACTGAGAATTTGACCATGGATCCAGTGAGTGTATGGACTACACAAATTAGAACGTATCTTTTGCTGTTGTTGTTGCAGGAAAGGTCATGAGGGTGGAGGGGATGGACATCGATGATCTGGGAAGCAAGTATGATTGGGTATATGATGTGAAATTCCCAAATATCAATAAAGCTATTATTTTGAAAAATATTAAAGCAAGGGTATTTCATGAAATTAAAATTTTGAAGAACATTTTCAGTCAGCAAGCACAATTTTCCTAAAGATGCTGATACAGAAACCTAAAGAGTTACTTAGTTTTACATTTTTTCTATTATTGAAAATAAATTATTTTTTCCAATATACCTGATTATAGTGTTCCCTCCTCCTACTCCTTCTAATTCCTCCCAAAGTTTCCTCCACCTCAATTTATTCTCTTGTTTTCTCAGTAGAAAAGAACAGGCTTCTAGGAAATAACAATCAAACATGACAAATTAAAATATAATAAGATGAAGGAAAACTATTACATCAAATTTAGACATGGCAATCGAACAGGAGGAAGAGTCTTAAGGGCAGGCACAAGAGTTAGTGGCCCACTTATCCTCATAGTTAGAAGTGCTATAAAAATACTAAGCGAGTAGGTATAATAGATAGAGTATTGTTGTAGAAGCATGTAGGCCCTGTGCTTTCTGTTTCAGTTTCTGTGAGTTCATATGTGCCTTGCTTAGTTGATTCAGAGAGCCTGTTCCTCTGGTGTCCTCCATTGGCTATGTCATTCTTTCCACCTGCTCTTCTATGATTTCCCTGATAATCAAGGGGATATATTTGAAGGAGATATCCAATTTAGACTTTCCTCCTACTATCTGGCTGTGTATTTCTGCACCTGTTCTCATCTACTGCCAGAGGAAGCCTTTTTGGTGATTACCAGATAAGGGACCAGATAAGTACTGCTGAGTATAATTAGAAATCTTTATATTGATTTTGTTTTTGTTTTTTTTTTTTAGATCAGTAATGTTTGGTTTTAACCTAGGTCTCTGGGCTAGTCTTTGGTTCTTTATTAACCAAGCAGTGTAGGATATGGGTTACTTCTCACTTAGTGGGTTATAAATCAAATCAGAAATTTTTTAGGAACTCCCACAAGTTCTGAGCCAAAATTGTTGTAGCATATTATTCAGGTTTGACACATTGTAGGTCACTTGTTTTGTAGCTGTTTTCATGTACACATTTCTCTTTCAGTAGCCAAAAATATGTTCCCACAGCAAAGACTAAGACTTGGGAGTCAAGGCTTCATGTAGGTACCAGTTCCTACACTTCTTCATGTTGAATGAATTGTGTTAATGTTCTTCTCAGCATGAGGACCCAACCATAAGTCTTTATAGAGAAACCATTTGTCTTAGCATCAGCCTGGGTTGTATTGAGATATCAATGTGACTCACTTAGCCAGTAATTCAGTTGAATACAACCGAGTCCCACTTACCTAGCTACAAGACATGGACAGTTGACACTCCATATCCCTCTTATCTAGGAGTCCCCTTGAGGATGATCTTCAGAGATTCCAGAAATTTTTCATTACACTGGTTTCCACACAACCCACCAAAATGGAGACCTGTGAGTCATCCTACTAGATCCCTCCTCTTTACTAAAACACCCAGGGTCTACAGATTGTATCTTAGTTATCTTTTACTGAACTGCTAATATCATTTACAAGTAAATACATATCATATTTGTCTTTCTGTGTCTGGGTTACCTCACTCTGGAAATTTTTTTTCTACTGCATGCAAATTTCATGATGCCATTTTTTTTTAAATAGCTGAGTAATACTCCATTGTGTAAACACACCATTTATTTTTTACTCATTCTTCAGCTGAGGTACATTGGGGTTATTCTAATTGCGGGCTATTATGAATAAAGCTACAATGAAAATAGCTAAGGAAGTGTCCTTGAGGTTTGATGGAGCAACCTTTGGCTATATGCCCAAGAGTAGTATAGCTGGGTCTTGATGTAGATCCATTCTCAATTTTCTGAGGAAATGCCATATTGGTTTCCATAGTGGCTGTGTAAGTTTGCACGTACCCAAGCAATGGAGGAATGTTTTCCTTGTCCCACATATTCACCAGCATAAGCTGTCACTTGTGCTGCTGGTCTTAGACCTTCTGATGTGTGTAGGATGTACTCCAAAAGCATGATATTCACTTATCTGATAGTTAAGTATAATGAAACTTTCTTCGTTTCTCAGTTTCTTTGTTCCTGAGTTTTCTCTATTGAGAATTTTGTTTAGGTCTGCACCCCATGTTTAATTGGATTATTTGATTTTTTTATATCTACTTTCTTGAATTGTTTTTATATTTTAAATATTAATCCTCTATCAGATGTGGATTAGTAAAAACTGTTTTCCCATTCTATAGGCTGCCATTTTACTAGTTGACAAAGCCCATAGTGTCACAGAAACTTTTTGGCTACTCTAACAAAAACCAAGTGTCCCTATGTGTGTTTATTTATAGCTAAGTCTTCAATTTGATTTCATTGTTCCACGTGTCTGTTTTTTTATGCCAATACCATGCAGTTTTTTTTATTACTATAATGCTGTAGTAAAACTTAAAATCAGGAACAGCAAGACCCCTTATAATTCTTTTATTGTTCAAGACTGTATTAGCTATGATAAGTCTTTTGTTCTTTCTTATGAAGTTAAGAATTGTCCTTTAGCAGCCACTCCTGATGAGACCTAATTGACTAGGATCAGAAGGAAGGAAAAGAAGTCCTCCCCTATCAGTGGACTTGGGGAGGGGCATGCATGAAGAGGGTGGAGGAAGGGAGGGGTTGGGACGGGAGGGGGGAGGGAACCACGGGCGGGGATACAAAGTGAGTAAAGTGTAATTAATAAATAAAAATAAAATAAAATGAATAAAAAAGAATTATCCTTTAAAGTTCTATGAAGAATTGTATTGGAATTCAATGGTGAGTGCATTGAATCTCTAGATAGCTTTTGTTAGAATGGTCTTTTTCACTATGTTTATCCTACCAAATCATGAGCATGAGAGATCTTTCCATACTCTGATATCTTATTCAATTGCTTTCTTCAATTACTTCAAGGTTTTTTTTTTTTTTTCATTTAGAATTATCCCAAGATATTTTATATTATTTGAGGCAATTGTGAAGGGTATTGTTTCCCTGATTTCTCTCTCGGTCCATTTGTATGGAATGGGTGTATCTGAAAAATGAAAGGGAGTCGAGGGGAGTCCTTCTTATAGACAATACATTTGTTTCTGCATATTTTGACTTTGCTATAGCAATAAAGTCTTTAAACCAGGAATTCTTTCCCAAAAGTCTATAAGATAGACGGCACTATGATGGTCTTAAAGATGTTGCCCAAATGCTTAGGTTATTTATGACAAAGTTACACAAATATCAAACAATACTTGGAATTCAAGACAAATCTGTGCTATTTCAGAAATATGCTTTGCCTAGCCTGCATACTAAATATGTGAATAAAATCTCAATTATTAAGTGAATAATTGAGAGCAATGAGCCAAGAAGGGTAATGTTCTTTCAAACAACGAAAAGTTGGACATTTTAAGGTATATTTTTTCTCATTGGTGTTTGGTGTACGGTCTACTTCACTGTGAGTTTGACAAGCCTGAGGTGGTAGTTTCAGGTATTATAAAGAGAGCAAGTTGAGAAAACAATGAGAGCAAGCTGTGAGCAGCTCTTTCATGGCCAGCATCTCACTTTTGGCTTCCAAATTCCTGCTTTGAGTTTTTGTCCTTTTTTTCTCTTTGGTGTTGGACTATGAAGTGCAGCTGTGACTTTAAATAAAGTATTTTGTCAACAAATTGCCCTAGTGTCATGGTATTTGATTACAGATTATAATATAACATTTGTCTGTCTCTTTCTTCCCTCTAAAAACCTTATTTATAGAAGTCTCCACTTTCTTTCAAAGTCACGATCTCTCCTTTCATTTAGGAAAATTATTAAATTTCAAATATATCTTTGCTATAAAAAACTAAAGACACAATTCTTTTGTATTCCTACATTATAGTTCGTGCGTGTGTTAAAGTAAGGAACTGTAAGACAATTTGTGGATTAGTCATGGGAATACAATCAATCCTCTTCCAAGCAAATAATTATTTACTGGGCCTGGAGGTTAATTGTTTGATCTAATTATACATTTTTTTAATTATGCAAGTGCTTTCTGTACTTCTATTCCAGTATAAATCATTTTAAATGTAATAGAAACATTGGATTTACTCCAAAATTTAAGATTGTAAAGTAGGGGAACTAAAGAATATAACAAAACAAAACAAAACAACCAAAAAAACCTCTGTGGCCTGGCAAGGCTGCACCAACCAGGGGAGGTGATCAAAGAGCCAGCCACTGAGTTCATGTCAGAGACAGCCAGGCCACAGAAGAAGATGATGCAGTCAGCCTTGATGAGACCTGATAAACTAGGGTCAGATAGAAGGAAAAGAGAAACTCCCCTATCAGGGGACTAGAGAAAGGGCATAGGGGGAGAAGGGAGAGGGTGGATGAGACTGGGAGGATATGACAGAGGGGGTTGTAATGAATATACAAAGTGAATAAATTGTAATAAATAATTTATTAATAAATTAGAAAAACAGCTCAGTGTTTATATATTAAGCATTTCAAATGTCATATCAAGCCAATCAGGATATGCCCACAAGAAGAAGTCTGAAACCATGTCAGGTTTAGCTGTCGAAGGATCACCTAGTTTTGGCATTCAAGCACATTTCAAAACAAAGGACTTGTACGTACGGTTTGTGTGGTAGGACTTCTTTTTCTGATGTGTTTTGCTTTTTGTTTTTTATTTCATTTTGTTCTTTTTTTTCCCTTAAGCTGTCTTTTTTCTCATGAGAATTTGATTTTTTCTTTTATTAAAATTATACTTTTTTTCTTAAATCTGTTCATTGTACACTGGATTGCTCTAAGTAAGGAAAGCATCATACAAGTACAGATGCATTGGAGCTTGTCTCTTTTACCTACTTAATGCTATTTTCCTTTTCTCCTAAATCCTATCTTTGTTTCTTCGACAATATTTGTATACTTTCATGTCATACAGGTTCATTGTTTTATTCACTTGTGTTACTTATATAAAATTTAGTAATCACAAATGTAAAAAAATTCTTGGCTTCCTGTGAATGGTTTATTGTTTAATATGAGTATCTCCAGTTGCATTCATTTTCCTGGAGTTTGATTTTCTAATGTGGTGTTAATTACCTTACTTTGAATACCATCTGGTGGATCTGATATTCAAAGTACCTTTCTCTGTGTCAAACATAGGCAGAGTGATGAAAGGAGAAATTTTACAAATTTAGTCACATTCATAGCAGGTCAGGAATAAGTCTCTGGAGACTGTGCATTTAAAAAGAAATCCTAGAACAATCTGGCTTCTGTTATTTCTAAACCAACTTCTATCTTTTCCCCCAGAAATTCTGTGAGTTCCAACAAATTGTCATTTCTCCTAAGTAAACTAAGGGTAGACTTTGGCCAACAACTGAAGATTATCATTCACAAAATAATTGGTTTCAGAAATTGTATCCACGTAACAGATTCTAATGAAAACTATTTTACTTGTAATTAATCTGTAGGGAAGATGAAACCAAGACCATCACAACTCATCACTCAATTGCTGGAGCTGGAGCCTAGAAACCCTTTCTCTTTTGATGAAAGAGCTAATTACAGTATAGGCTTATGATCATGTGAACAAAACATCCCTTCCAGGCATGGCTCTGTGGAAAGAGTTGGTGGCTCTCAGTTAAAAATAACACACTAAAAATAAAGATTTATTTTAATGGTATTACATAAATTAAAAAAATAAAGAACATATAGCCTGATTTCCTGAGGTCTTGTCCTAAAAAAAAATTAAAAATCCAAAGTTTAGGGTCTCTGATGAGTTATTTTTTATTGCTAGTTTATGGAATGATGTCCCAAGAAACAACATTGATGTGATATTATTGAAGTATTTTCAATTACACGCTTAGCTTTGCTGTTTATCCTTGATGCTTCCTCTGTGTGTTTGTTTTCCGCACAGGGTCTGAGTATGTAGCCATGCTAACCTCACGCACGTTGCAACCCTCTTGTTTCATTCTCTTAGGCACTGGAGTTTCAGGTGAGGCCCGCCCCGCCTGGCTCCTTAAGTATTATTTTAAAGTTTGTATCTACAGCACAGACATTTCCTCCCATGAACAGTGGCTGCATTAAGGGCTCAGAGAAATGCGAACGTCAATGCTTTTAAAGTGACTTCCTCATCACTACTGTGATGAGGGAGGGAGGGAGGGACTGGGAGGGAATGAGGGTTCGGGGCACGGCTGGGATACAGATTTAATAAAATGTAACTGATAAAAAAAATAAATTCTGCTACAAATGTTAAAAAAAAAAAAAGGAACCTTTGATAAGCCATCTTAACATTGTGACATATGGAAACCAATGAAAAACTGAATAAAATAAGTATGTGTGTAAAATAAAAAAATAAAATAAAATAAAATAAATAAAGTGACTTCCACTTCAGATCTGAAGAATGGTCTCTCCCTTAGCCCACAGAAGCCAGTCATCCTTAATTTGGAGTCCACGGGGTACCAATGTGTCATTTCTATCTTCTACTCTTTTAAGCAGTTTTATTGGATGTTTTAGAGATGGAAAGAGGGAATGGAGAAGTTCATTCAAATAATCAAAGAGGAAAATACTTTTGGGTAAATATATCATAAACATGGTCAAAAAACAAGATTTTTTTTAATTTTTATTTTTTTAATTTTTTCCTTATCAGTTACATTTTATTAACTCTGTATCCCAACCGTGTCCCGATCCCTCATTCCCTCCCAGTCCCTCCCTCCCTCCCTTATCTCCACCATGCCCCTTTCCAAGTCCACTGATAGGGGGGACCTCCTCCCCATTCATCTGATCCTGTTTTATCAGGTATCTTCAGGACTGGCTGCAAAGCCCTCCTCTGTGGCCTAACAAGACTGCTCCTCCCTTGGGGGGTGGGGAGGCCAAAGAGCCAGTCATTGATTTCCTGTTAGCAATAGTCCTTGTTCCCCTCACTTTGGGAAAACAATTGGTTACTGAGCTAAAAAACAAAATTTTATTGTCTTCTAAACATGTGAATTATTTTTTCTGAACTCAGAGGCCTTTGATGCATATCATTGACATCTCTACTTAGGTGTAAGATAAACATATTGACATTATTGTGTCAAAACCTGATTTTCTGAACATGGTAGGAGTTTTAAAATTATATCTCATAGGCTACACTGTACACAAACACAGACACACACACACACACACACACACACAAATCGAAGTAGCATTGTCTACTCTTCATTAGAGAGAGGTTTATGTTCCTTTCTCCTTGATTCTGGAGAAATCTGTGTGGCAGTTGGTCGGTCATACGACTTCTGCTTTGCCCTTTTGAAACACAAACATTCGGGATTCCTGTGCAATCTCGTATCCCCACTATAGTCTACTTATGTTGCTAATGCAAATCACTGTTCACAGTATAATTTGCAACCTGTAGCAAGTAAAATGGTATCACACATAAGTAGTTTGGCTCACTGCTTCTTAGTCCTGTTCATAGTGAAACAATCCTTTCAGTTATGCAGCTTCAAGTACATATGTATACATGTACATATTGGTAATAAGCTGATGTGAGTTTATTCCTACATATATATATATATATAATATATACACATATTTGTTTAAATTTAAAAATGAATATAAAACTTTTATTACTCCTTAATTTCTCTGTTGTTTCCATATCACTCATCTAAATCAATGCAAGGTATTTTAATTTATCTGTAGTTATACCTTTCCTTCAAACCTTTATTAAATTATATGGTTAGGATCATGAGAAAAAGTGTATTATGTACCTAATTTAATGAATATAAATACATGGTAAAATTAAAGAGGAAGAGAAATGGTATTGTCTAGGACTGATGTCTAGTCAGAGACGCTGCCTCAGAAGAACTCGGATCATCAGATCCCATAGATTCTGATGTTAGTTGTTTGTTAGATGATAGTATTAGCTCTAAGACTGTCCTTGCAAAATCTTGAAATCTTAAGTCTTTAGTGCTTATGCAAGATTGTTTTGGTGTTGGGCTGCTGCTGTTTTCCAAAGGAGACTTATGAAGAAGCACATAAATACCAGTGGTATTGACTATCACCATGATTTCTATAGTGTGGGTGTAGTTGGAAAGTAAGTGATTAGGTGAAAGTTTTAAGTAAAAGGAAGGAAAATACATCTGCAGTGCTACTTTATTAATACATCAGCTATTATTTTCCAAAATATATCTTCCTAATGACTATTTTCCTTAAAACTTCAATTTCTATAGAGTTTATTATTGATACAGTGAATTCACCTACAAAAATATCAGAAGAGATAGTACCCATGGTTAGTGACAATCACATGAAAGCTATCCCCTGACTGTGAAAACAAAACTCATATTATGTAAGCTCCCGCCACTATCAATAAAATACTGAAAAGCATGTATGAACCCATTTTACCAATCAAACCACACCCTCAATTAAGTTTTCAAAAGAGTGATATACAATTCAGTCTGCTAAGTCTTATAAACAGGATATTTTGTTATTACTGTAAGAAGCTCTCATGTGATAATTGTTTGTGCATCTTTGCCACCAGTTTTCACTCAAGTTCTTTTTCCCTGGAATGCTTGCATTTGTTTCCTTTCTTTATAATAGTACAGGTTCTTTCAAACTCAATTTAAATTTAGCTTTTCTCCTAAATTTTCCTATGATAATTCACATCTACAACTCATATACTCATGAATATGTATTCTGGGCATAGGTGATGTAATTTAAATATTGGGCTTGCCTATGAGGTTTATGTTCATAAGAGATTCTTATCATCTTTCAGCTATTTTTCCTATTTTTTATATTTTAAGTGTATGTATACGTAAAGATAATTAAATAGAAATATACATTAATGTAAAGGGGATAAAATATGTACAAATACCATAGAATATAAATGCTCTTTGTTTGCATTATTGGAATTAAGAAACAAGTTAATTATTTGAATTAATTTAATTTAAATGCCCTAATACTTAAATCAGATATTAATTCTATATTCTGTTCTAAAAATAGTTCATATATTGTGTAAGAAAAATGTGAACATGTTTCAGAGACTTGTGTAATGGCAAAATCTATTGTTTTCTACCTACCTAGAATTTTCCAAATGACAGCATAAGGCAAACATATGCAAAGCATAGTCCTCCATGAAAATCTCTGTTTTATCTCATTCATTTATGCCTGTGTTTGGATTTGCCAAGTATTTTTATAAAGTAAATTGATGCCGATTTTAGAGTGGGAGCCTAAGGGTGTATGTGATTTTACAAGTAAAAATGTGTGCATCACATGAATCTGGTTATTTTGTAAGATCAGGTGTTGGTATCAAATATGAGCAGGGTTCATGTGCATGAACTTTGTCTTTAAATGAAGATGGTAAATCTCACTATATTCTATTTATAACTCTCAAAGTTAATAGACTCCAGGGAAACAAGAAGAAAAACAGAATATACAACAGTGGATAAAGGCCAAGTTGTTTACAGATTCTTATGGGATCTTTTTTCTGAGAACAAAATTGAATATCTTTTCCAACTGATCTTTTTTTAATAAAAATTCCAGTGTCACTAGGAAAAGAAAAATTAAACTTTGTTTAGTATTTATATTTCTTTTTTTTCATACTGAAAACAACAACAATTTTCAGCTTTTTGTTTTGTTTTGTTTTAGATTGCCCACAAAGTAACAGGTTACGTCATGGCATCTTCAAGCATATGTGTATTTATGTGTTGATCTCATAGAGATGAGATCAGTGATAAAGAATGTGTCTAACCCTTACAGAGCACTACTTCCCATCCTCATTACTACAAAAATAATGCTATTAATTTTGAAATTAAATCTCAAAGAACTGTCATAATCTTTATTATATTAAAAATGAACATCATCTACTCTGTCAGGGCAGAGGGTAGACAATAGAATATGGTAGAAAATGATCATGTCAATGAGCTGAAAAAAGAAACCTCATTACATCAAAATTAGAGGGGACGCTGACCTAGGAGCAATTGCCATTCCTCAAGATCATCTCAAATTAAGACAAAACTCGTTATGATTGGAGAAACAGTTTCAGAAAAAAACTCTGTGCCCAGATATATTGGGTCCTTGTGGGGCTTCTATCCTTTCCACGTCATACCAACTCCCCTTCTGCAGGTTTGGTTATGAGTCTTAGTATCTGTTTTAGTACGCTGCTTTGTAGAGTCTTTCAGATGATTTTTCTGCGGTAGACTCCTGTCATACGTCCAATGTACATCTCATTTGTCTTTCTAAGTGAGGATTGATCATCTTACCTTGTGTCTGCTTTCTTGGACCATGTATGGATATAACCTAGAACCTTTGCTCGGACGAAGCTCGTGGTAGCTTAATAACCAATTGGTTTCCCATAGTAAGGGGAACAGGGACTATCTCTGACAAGAACTCAATGGCAGGCTCTTTGACCTCCCCACCCCCCAAGGGAGGAGCAGTCCTGCTAGGCCAGAGAGGAGGACTTTGTAGCCAGTCCTGAAGATACCTGATAAAACATGGCCAGAAAAAAGGGGAGGAGGTCCTCCCCAATCAGTGTATTTGGAAAGGGGCAGGGAGAAGCTGAGGGAGGGAGGAAGGGTGGGATTGGGAGGGAATAAGGGAGCAGGATACAGCTGGGATACAGAGTTAATAAAATGTAACTAATAATAAACAACAACAACAGCAAGAAAAAATCTCGTTCTGATCAGATGAATGGGGGGAGGTCCCCCCTATCAGTGGACTTAGAAAGGGGCACAGTGGTGATGAGGGAGGGAGGGAGGGACTGGGAGGGAACGAGGGTTCGGGGCACGGCTGGGATACAGAATTAATAAAATGTAACTGATAAAAATAAAAATAAAAATAAAAGATAAAGATGGGAGAGGAAAAAAAAAAAAAGAAAAAAAAAATCTCGTTCTGAAATTCCTTTTCCTGTAACATTTTTAGAGAATTTTCAAGTATAAATTCTACCTCTTTCTCATCTGAGTTAACTTCTTCCATACTCTAGCCAATTTTGCATCTAAAAACATCTTTCTCAAGTACCTCAACATGATTCCCTTGAAGTACATTTATAAGAAAGTATCATCCTTGTCTCTAAGCCTTGTAGGACGCCAACAACCTAATGCACAAAAGAAGTGTTCAGGAAACCTATCTGAGATAATCCTATTGCTAATTTCCTCTCTCTGTTGCCTGTGAGTACTTTCACTATTTCACTCAACACATAAATCCTTACTCACTAATTATTTTTTTGCCCCATCCAAACTGCAGCAGTGCTTAATAAAATCTCATTTACCTATTTAAAACCACCAGCATGGGTTTTTACCTCACAGTCCTTAACAGCTATATAAATGTGATATCTGTCCGTCTATCTATCCATCCATCTATCTATCTATCTATCTATATATCTATCTATCTATTTATCTATCTATAACTCTCTATATATATGCAATATCATCTATAATTATATATAAAATGATATATAATTATTTATTAAATTTTATATATTATTTAGTACATGATTAATTTTAATTCTTAATAAGTAAATAATTATTATTAATGAATGTAGAATGTTTTTCATGCCCAGGCTTCAACATTTACATATATTTTTTGTATGCTTAACTGTTCTCATGACAGCTCTAAAGATGTCACACTTTCTTCAGAGCATGTATATAGGGTTTTGTAAACTAACTGTTTTTCACAGATATAAACAATTATAATCTGGTTGGAAGTCAGTATATTATTGATATTAACTTTCTCATGGCACATATTTCAATTTTTAAAATATCCTTGTGCTGAAATACTTCAAAGTAATAGTCATTTTTAACTTACATGTATTATGATTTTCTTTTTTTTTTATCTCATGGCAAATAAAGAAATGACTTCCTTATTTTTAATAGCTGAGTAGTATTCCATTGTCTAAATGTACCACATTTCCTCTATCCAATCTTCAGTTGAGAGACATAAAGGTTGTTTCTAGATTCTGGCTATTACGAATAAAGCTGCTATGAAGATAGTTGAGCAAATGTTCTTTCAGATAGATGCCTAAGAGTGTTATAGCTGAGTCTCGAGGTAGCACTATTCCCAGATTTCTGAGAAAGTGCCAGACTGATTTCCAAAGTGGTTGTATAAGTTTGCATTCCAGCCAGGAATGAAGGAGAGTGGATGAAGCTAGAAAATAT
Source organism: Rhombomys opimus (assembly GCA_010120015.1). Taxonomy (NCBI): domain Eukaryota; kingdom Metazoa; phylum Chordata; class Mammalia; order Rodentia; family Muridae; genus Rhombomys; species Rhombomys opimus. Next base: position 595,650 of record REGO01000339.1, read on the forward strand.
CATCTTGAGTGAGATTTCCCAGAACCAGAGAGACACACATGGTATGTACTCACTTATAAGTGGATACTAGCCATATTATATAGGACAAACATACTAAATATACAGACCTAAAGAAGCTAAACAACAAGGAAGATCCTAGGAAAGATGCTTAATTTTCATTTAGAAGGGAAAATAGGATAGACACTGGAAGATGTAAAAGGACTGGAGCCTATAACAGATGTCTTCTAAAAGACCCCAGTCAGCAGGGGGTGGAAGCATATGCAGACTCACAATCAAATGCTGGACAGAGGGCAGAGAATCTTATGAAACAAGGAGAATATAAAAGGACTCAGAGGGGATAGAAGCCACAAAGACCAACAAAGCCAAAAAAAAAAAACAAAATCAGGATCCAGGGGGACTGCCGAGACTGCTATATCAACTAAAGACCTTATGTAGAGAGGACATAGAACTCCTGCTCAGATGTAGCCCATAGAAAGCACAGTTTCCATGTGGGCTTCCTAGTAAGGGTAGAAGAGACACTCTCTGACATGAAATAGATTCCCTTCTGCTTGTTCACTTTTCCCTGGTGGGGCAACCTAGCCAGCCCACAGAGCAAGAGCATCCAGGCAGTCCTGATGGGACCTGATAGTCTAGGGTCAGACAGTAGGGGAGGAGGACCTCCCCTATCAGTGGACTAGGGAAGAGGGACAGGGGAGGAAGGAGCAAAGGTGATTCTGGGAGGAGATGAGGGAGGGGGCTACAACTGGGATAAAACAAATTGTAAATAATAGTAATAATAATAATAAACATAAGAATAAAAACAAAAATGAGAAAGTGACAAGGATGGAGGTTCAATAAAGGAAGTAGAAAAAATGGAAATACTTTATTAAATGATATTGTTGAAATGACGAATTGTATAAAATTTAAACTTTTTTTCTGTCTGCATGGATTTTTTTGCATTTCAAAATGTGTATGTTTAAATCATCTTTATTTAGACATACTTTTCTAGTGTTTAGTTTATTTTGAATATTGGTGATTAGAACTGAGCTATAAAACACACCTGGAGAGACAATATACAGTGATAAAATGGACATAGAAATTTGTACTTGGAATTATTTACTTCTATAAATTTCTAAGTAATTTCTTTGCATTAGAAATATATAACAACATGCTTACATATTTTGAAAACATACATCTTTTAATAGTATTATCCAGAAAAGATATCATTTACCCACACCTAAAAAACATTCAGATGTTATTTTTACTAATGAAAACCTATGGCATAAAAATGTGCAATGTGATAAGGTATTTTTCTAGCAATTGATATGCTTTGGGATCTATCCCAAAATCATGAAACAGAAACAAAAAGTGAAAAGAAAATGCACATTAAAGACCTGAGTAAGACTAGAGGTAAACTAGCAAATCAAGACAAGATTCGCTGCTCATTTCCTCCTGGTGAGTCAGAGATTTCAAACAGGAAGCAGGGCTAATCAAAGCTTTAAACACAAAACGAGACACCAGAACAAGAATGGACAAGAGAACAAAGAGTCTTGCTCAATAGAAAACCAAAACGGGCAGAAGCTTGCTCTTTAGCAGAGACAAAGAATCAGGGCAAAGCTTCTTTGGACAAAGAATATTAAACTGCAAAGGGCTGAAATGAAAACCCAATACTGAAAGCTGGATGTTAGTAGTAAAGAATTTGAATTGTTGATTAATTCATGACTTCCTTTGCCTCTGATGGAAGGTTCTATCTGTATAAAATTTCCTTTATGATTAATACTTGGAATTTTAATGTATTTTGTTGACATGCATGTTGAAGCTACTTATCAATGTATTTGAAGTCAGCTTTATTTCAAGGGTTTTAGTTGAGTTTCTGTCTCTTGCTGTGAAGCTCACAACTCCCTTTATAAGTAGTCATAATTACTTATTTAGCAGACAAAGTTTTACTATTTTAGACTTTCAATTAGTAAAATGTCTACTTTCTCTTCTTTTAATTATCTGATGAGCTTTGTATTTTTATATACAAATGTTTCATAGAAATTATATAAAGCCTTTGAAGGAGATAAAAAATTTGCATGATTTTAACATTATTTCATTTCATGAGCTCAACTCTGACTTGTATGTCTCTGCCTGCTTTAGGTAGCAAGCAAGTTTGAAATGTGTTTACAGACTACCAGTCGAAAACATTAGAAGTGGTGATGGTTGCCCATCTGAGAAAGCACAGTTTATTCATTAGTTAATTTGGATCACTACATTTACTTGCTTAAAAATGTGCCAACAGGAATAGAAGGAAGGAAATGTAAGGTTAGATTTGCAATGCAGTGAAGAACCTAATACGGTAAATTCAGATGAATATTAATTTACATGGTTCCTTAAAGAATTATTCATCATAAAATTTTCCCAGGATTTTTGATAAATGTAAGTTTTGGCTCAGAAAATTAAGAAAGACCTGAGATTTGATTTCCACCATGTTCCACTGATGTTCCTGCTTGTAACCTATGAGGACTTTAGAGCCTATAAATATTACAATAACTATACTATTGTAAGTACCAAAAAGAATAAAGACCTGGCAGGTGGAGGCAAGATAATCAGTTTAGTTTAGGTCATCCTGGAGTGAACAGGTAAGTGTGGGTTCAGTTTCAGATGCAAGAGGCCCTCAAAGGAAAAAAAATAAAGAAAAGAAGGAACAGAAAAAAAGAAAAGGAAAGAAAAGAAAAGAGGAGAAGGAAAAGACAGAGAAGAAGAAGGAAAAAGGAATTTCATAGCTGGGAAAATTGGCTGAGTCAGTAAAATACCTGCCCTGGAGCTTGAACACCAGAGTTCAGATACCAGTAGCAATGTTGTAAGATAGGGGATTCCATGTGCATCTTTCAAGGTTGTATAGCTTGCTCTTTCATACACTGAACCATCTCCTCAGCCTTATCCAACCCTTTCTGGCATACAAAATACATAAAAATGAAACTTACATATTCAGAAATGTTACTGGAATAAAGCTATTCCAGTTATTTACACATCACTATGATTACTCTATTCCACAATGGTAGTGGACAGAAGTTTGCCACACAATGTCTGAAACACTTTTTTCTTTAACCTACCTTTGGTGTTTATTGATGCTCTCAAATTGGTGCATGTCAATACAGCTAGCAAATATAACATGAAGGCCAGGGTGGTCTGTGGTCTGGGCTTCTGCCTGCGGACAGCCATGTTGAAGCTCATGCCGATGGGGGTGAGGGCCCTGAGGATGATACTGACCCGAGTGGCTTGCCCTGCCACCAGAAGCTATGTTGATGTCTGGTTCATGTTGTCAATGGCCAAGAGTGATGTTTAGGTTCATGGTCCACTACAGCAGGGGTATGTGTAGATGTTGCTGACCGTGTGAATGTCCACGGCCTGTGTTGCACCCTGCTGCTGCTGCAGGAGGACATACAAACGTGGCCTGCCCTGCTACCAAAGTCCATGCTGATGTTCATCCTCCGAGATACCTCCTAGGACCTTGTCTGGGTTGGTGGTGAGGGGTTAGTATTTGTGGTCTGTGCTATCACCAGAAAGCAATAAGAGAACCGTGAGCAATGTTCCTGCTGACTTTAAGGAGCAAGGAAACTTTTGGAGTGATACTGATGACTGCAGGTCATAGCTGAGAGATAGCAACATGAAAGGCTTCGCTGACAAACCCTATCCCTCCCCCTCTACATGGCAAAGAAAAGAGCAACAGTTTATTATTATTATTATTATTATTATTATTATTATTATTATTATTATTTTTAATCACAGGTCATTCACTTGTATCCCAGTTGTAGCTCCCTCCTCTTTCCCTTCCAAACCCACCCTCCCTCCCTCATCTCCTCCATGCCCCCTTCCAAGTCAACTGATAGGGGAGGACCTCCTCCCCTTCCATCTGACCCTAGCTTATCAGGTATCTTCAGGACTGGCTGCAATGTCCTTATCTGTGGCCTAGCAAGGCTGTTCCTCCCTCGCGAGGGGAGGGAGAGATCAACGAGTCAGTCATTGAGTTCATGTCAGAAATAATCCTTGCCCCCCTTACTAGGGTACCCACTTGAATACTGAGCTACCATGGGCAACATCCGAGCTCGGAAGAGTAACAGTTTAAAAGGAAGCCATTGAGGAGAACTCTTTAAAAAGTGTGTTAAAGATGCTGATATCAGCTGTCCAAAATTGATGGCTTCTGTCAGGGCTACAGGAAGGAAAGGATTCAGATCTATTTAAGGGGCAGGTCATGGTGTATTTGACTATGCTCCAGTAAGGATACAGAGATTGCAAACTGAACTTTTTCCTCTATTCTTTTTAAACATTTATTCTAAAATTTCATTTTTTTTTTTGTTTTTGTTTTGGTGGAGGAGGTCAACAATGGTGGGGATGGATATGGAAGGACTAGGAAGAGTGATCAGGGTGCATGATGTGAAATTCCCAAAGTCAGTAATAGTATTATGTTGGGAATAAATGACAGACAGTGTAGATCCTGACAATTTACAAATGTTTGTTAAAATATTTGCCTCTCCGTGGACCGCTATTTTGTAAAACTTGAAAACTTGAAAAAAAAAAATTACCATGAAGTGTCTTCAATAACTGGTAGTATGAAAACATTAATTTTTCTGTACAACTGCTTTTTAAAATCTTACAGGTTTTTATTTCACGTGCATTGGTGTTTTGCCTACATCTATGTCTATGTGAGGTTGTTGGAGTCTCTAGAAAGGAGTTATAGACAGGTGTGAACTGCCTTGTGAGTGCTGAGTATTGAACCCAGGTCCTCTGCGTTGCTTGTAACTACTGAGCAATCTCTCAGCCCCCTCTATACAAGGACGTATAGGTCTAAATTCTTAGTGTGAAATAAACAAAGACTGTTGAGAAAGTGGTTCCAAAAGTTTAACTAACAAGGCAAAGTTTGCAAGGGTCACTTGACTCATTTCACATCCCTTGTTTAATCATTTATTAAGAAAACATAGGGAAAAAAAAAAACATAGGTTCAATCCTTACTCATGCACTAATTCCAATTCTTCCTCAGGAAAAAAGAAAAAGTTAAAGGCTATTTCAAGAAATGTCTTAAGAACTGGAAGCACAGTGAACCCATGAGTGTTTAACATCTTGTCCTGCATGTGGCTGCAAGCAATTCCCCCTCCCTGTACCTCAAGAGCGCGTCCATTGTGAAACTCTGCTAATGTACGTAAAACAAAACAAAAACTTTTATTGTATAACTTTCAAGATACAATCAAAAATAGAACAATTACCCACCTGGCTCAGCAACAGCATATCATAAGTAACATAGTAAGCTGTGCCAGCATGAAAAATACCCCAGGTTCTAGGCATGTACCACTTTCCAGCCCCTTGTGCAAACAAGTTTTAAGTTGTTTACTACTTTTATATGCTTGGTTTAAAACTAAAAATACAGGTTTGTCCTCTCTATGAGATATGTCATAAAATTCCAGGATTTATTCCATTTTAATTCAACATAGCTAATGATAATATAGTATATCATTATACTATATATATATACTATATCATATATACTCTAGTATATATCAAAATGAAAGTTATGATTTTTTTTCATGGTTTTGATACGTTTTCTGGGTTTTCTTGACATGGATCAGGTTTCCTCAGCTAATGCTTAGAAGGAATGCAAACCTTTAGAATGAAGGCTTTACAAAGGCATTGATGAACTGTGAGTGGACCTAATTAATGTCTATTCAACTTCAGACTGACCAGAAATTTTCTCTCCTTTCCAGAGTGATACTATGTTTTCGATTGGCATCCAGAATCACTGAAGGGTATATAGAACAAATAATGAAAATAATTCTAAGACCTTTAGCTGAGTTGATAGAACTAGTTTACAATGGGTTCAGGCATGTCATAATTTGGGTATAATTAATAACTTCATATGTTCCTGTGTAAAATATTTTCCTAGAACTGAATATACAGTCCAGGTTTTGAATCTCTAATTCACCATCAATAATCCGTCTTGTAAACATATCAAATAAGTTATGATTCAATTTTAAATAATATTTCATTTCCCAAACTCATAAAAAACATAAAAATATGTGGTTAATTTTGCCCCAAATGAACCATCAGTTCTTTGGGAACAGTCAGATTTTAGGAAATCCCTGCTAAGTCGAAATAAAGTGACTCATTTAGGTTTCTTTAGCCATGCTTTAGGGATTATGGGTGGAATCTCAGGGAGTCTTGCCCATCCCTGAGGCAGGTTGCTTGCTGCCTGTTAGAACTCCTCATGGCTGCATCATCCTCTCCATTTTAATAAACACTCCCATAACTCAGCAGTATTAACAATTGGAAAGCATTCAAGACCTGTGATTTTTTTCCCAAACTAGACTTCTGCTAGAATATTTTTTTTTTATCCTGATGTGTAGGAGTCAGCCAGTGTCACTCCAGCTCACCGTAATGAGAGTGAGTAAAGAGAAGATTTGCCATAGCAAGTAGACACCAATCCCAGACATTTGGAGCTGGTAATCAGATAGGATCACATAGCGTCATTATCACTGTAACAGAGACTCCTCTCACAACCACTACCCAAAGCGTGTTCATTATAACATTTGCCTTGGGGGTCTATTTACACCGGGACCTCACAACCTTTTTAACACTGCAACCCTTTAATGCAGTTCCTCCTGTAGTGATGAACCCCAAGGATAAAACTATTTTTTGTTGCTACTGTAATAGCATAAAATAATGTATAACTTTAGTGTTTTTACTGGTATGAATCATAATGTAAATATTTGATATATGGAATATTTTATATGAGACCCCTGTGGAAATGGTCATTTGACTGCTAAATGTGTCATGATTATCTGGTGGTTGAAAATCTCTGGTCTACAAATATATCTGGGCACAGGGTCTTTTCTGAAACTGACATTCAACCAAGGACCATGTATGGATATAACCTAGAACTTCCGCTCAGATGTAGCCTGTGGTAGCTCAGTAACCAATTGGTTTCC
>REGO01000339.1:607586-684430 GCA_010120015.1 Rhombomys opimus
GGTTAGAGTAACACCACTGCTGCACTGGTGATGAATCAGTTCTTTTAAAATTTATTTAAATATTAGTTTTATAGTCTATAATATCTGTGTAGTTTGGTATTCTTAGTGATATTGTTTCTGGTATCTGCAGGTATCTGGACCTACGGTTGCTCTAAACCACATGCAATATATAATAGAATATAACTCCTACATAATTATTTTATATTTTAAATGTAATAATGACCAGATAAAATATACAATTTATTAAGGTATATTCAATTATGTGCAAATTATATATGTGAATGTGTAGGCAACAGTTACAAAGTGAAGAAAAAAATCAATGTAGAGAACAGAATTTGATCTTAAATTTTATCACGAAATATTCCTGTACTAGCATGAGAATTTTACTCCCTATATTTAGAGATGAGTCATATTCTCATGAAAAAGGAGGTGATTTGGGGGTAGTAAATAAAACAATCTTTTGATCTTAAAATAGATTTTTTCAAAATGGGAATATTGTGTACCCTGTACTACAAAACTTAAAAGATGATTAATAGTGATGATGTCAAGTGTTAGTAACACATCATTTGATATATTTTTCTTCTGAAATTATTAACATTAAACCCTAAATGTGTCTGTGTTACCCAGGCCATTTCAGTAGCATCTGTTCAGATAGAATTCAGGATTTTAAACATCTCTCTTTGTGTCATTACAATTTATGAGAAATTTACAGCAAGATATATAATTGAATAAAGTCATGGTTCAAATTGCTATACAGATCATATAAAAGAAATGTTTCCAAATGAAGGTGAATATGTGGAGCCAAAATTTCCCACTGAAAGAGGTTCAAACAAGGCACAGATAAAATCCATCAGAAATCTGTCAGAGAGCATGTTGAGAATATTTTCCTGGTTCCCCAGCACTGAATTCAAACAGAAATCAAATTGCGGGATCTGTGCAGAACTGACTGCATGCCATACTCCAAAATTATCAATGTGCTCATCGAGTTCTGAGACAGTGACAAAGGCGACAAGAATATTTGGAATATACCAAATACAAAGTGTCAAAAGTTTATGTAGAGAGAAGAACCTGAAAAAGAACATATTAAAAGAACTGATTATGTCTTCTCTCTGAGAAAAGTAAGAAATCAATTATGTAAGGCTGTGAGGGAGCTAAGATCCGAAGGGATCAATTAACTATACAGTTTCTTTAAAGGTGGGAAACATTCCTTTTTCAATGTGGAATTTAAACAGCTAAGCTCTATGATATTAATTAGAGCCACATTTTGATCAATAATTCAAAAATATTTTTATAAAGTAGACTTTTAAAACTTGGTGCCACAAATGTATGTGCTAATATATTATAGTACTTTTATAGCTTCTTTTATTGTATATTCCCTCCTAATCATAAAATACTAGCTCAGCCATGTTCTTTGCCACTTCACAGTCACAGGAAAATATAAACAATAAATATGACCTTTAACTGAGGAATAAATAAAGAAAATGTTGTACATTTATAAAATGAAATTTTATGCAAATGTAAAATAAATGAAATTATTAAAATTTCTGTTAAATGGATGAAAATAAAAAATATTATTCTGAGCAAGGTAACCAGACCCATAAAATTAAGTCACATTTTTTTTTTTCTTATGTGTATATTCTAGCTCTTAATCATTAGATGTGAGTTTATAGACTGTGGTAACTGCAGATGCTAGGAAGAAGAGGGTTGATAAAGAAATAAAAGGAGATTTAAGATGATATGAGGGAGGAAATGTGAAAAACTTGAGGGATATACTGGGAAGGGGAGCAAGGGCAACAGAAGGAAAAGAGTAAACAAATGATAAATTACATTTGGGAAGTTGAAAAACCATAAAGAAGCATAGAATTTTAGATTTACGTACTTTAAAATCCATAAACTACACGTGTTTGTGTATATGATTATGCTCCCACAATGAGCCATAGAGTAAAACAAAAAACAAATATAACATCAAGCAACAACATCAAGCAAACAAAATAAACAGCGCCAGATGTGGGGTGTCTTTTGTCTACATGTTTGTCAGGAAGTCAATGAGCCTCATTAAAAAATAGATGCTGTTTCTGTTGTCCTTAATTGTCTCCAAAAGCTGGAAGGTGAGACTCTATTGCGGAAGCTATTGCATATTTCAGAAACAGGATTTGGAGGAAGGAACTGACCAGGAAGTTTCCTCCCTGAGGACAATCTCTCACAGTATCTGAAGACGCTATATCCAAATTGCTCAGGGAGAAACGGTCAGTAGTCCCACCTTGCTGTAAGACTTATACAGCACATTAGATTTTGCATGAAGATATCCCGAAAGGTAGAATGGTGTCATTTCATCTTATGTGTAACCAGCAGCTCTCTAATTAGCTAATAAGTGTAGCTCTAGTCTTTTATAAAATGGAGGACTAGGACCAATCTATGCATGCTCTTTGGTTGGTGGTTCAGTCTCTGTGAACATCAATGGGCCCAGGTTAGTTGACTCTGTCGGTCTTCTTGTGGAGACCTTGACACATCCAGCTCCCTCAATCCTTCCCTCAACTCTTCTATAGGACTTCCTGAGCTCTGTTTAGTTTTTGGCTCTAGGTCTGCATGTGTTTGCATCAGTTGCTGGGTAAAGACTCTGAGAGGAGTTTCACCAGGATCCTGTCTACAAGCATAGCAGAGTTACATTAATAGTGTCAGAGACTGCTTCTCTCCCTTCCATGAGTCTCAAGTATAGCTGGTTTTTGGTTGGCCATTCCCTCAAACTTTGCTCCTGCACATCTTGTAGGCAAGACAAATTTTGGGTCAGAGGTTTTGTGGATGAGGTGGTGTCCTTAACCCTCCATTAGAAGTCCAGCTTCGCCAGGACAACAGGTGGGCACTTCAGTCTCCATGGCCTCTGTGCTGGGAGTCTCAGCTGGGGTAATCCCCAAAGGCTTCCTAGGGCCTCCCCGATGGATGGTCCCTGGCAAATCTCACAGATACCACCCACCTCCAAGTCACCCATTAATAACTGGGGTTATACCTCTTAGTAAACTTAGTTATTAATTCAACTAATAATTAGTTGAATAAATAAATAATTAGTTGAATAAATAAATAATTAGTTGAATTAATCTTGTAGTATGCAAAAAGAGGATATCATATAGATTTTTCCCTTTAAAATGTACGTAATCTTGACTTATATTTATACTCTCCTATTAACTGCTGATGGCTTTGAGGATCATATTTTAATTGTCTTTTCCAGTCTAGTGAATATTTATGTAAAATCAAAAGAGTTTTGTTTTGAGTCAGAGAGGGAGCACACAATTATTCTAATGTGGAATAAATGCCAAACTGTCTGTGGTTTTGTAAATCTGCAACTCCAGCTTATTTGCATCCTGCTACTGTGAGGCCATTTATTTAACTAAACCACAGCAGAAAGCATTTGAGGTGATAATAAATATTTATGGAAGAAAATGATGCTATGACATACTGCATTTTTAAAGTGATAAAATAATATGTTTGAGAAGGGATTGATATATATTATGAGACAAGAGTCTTCACTGAAGTGAAATGAAAGACGAGCAGGGTACATATTCTCATTAATATAACAGAGCAAATGACTGTAAAACAGAAGGCACTCTCCTCATTCAGAAATTCCATTTGTATTTTTTAAAAAAATATTTAACAAGAGAGATTTCTATTTCCAAAAATTTGATGAGTGCAACGCATTCAGTATGGAATGATTATATAAATATGAGATTAAGAGTAAAATCCAGTACATACTGTCTTAGAATTACTATTAATATACTCAGAAGATGAATGAAATATCTTCAGGAATGAATTGAAGAATTTCTAGAATTTGTTTTCAAATGAGATTTTTGAATGATATTAAGGAAATGCATAAAATATCAGAATTAATGATTGGTGTTTATGCAATTCCTAATGCCACTTCACTCAAACTAAAAAGGTGATATAAACATATAGAAATGCATTTTTAATTTGAAAATGAGCTCATAATTTTCAACACTTAGAAAGTGATTGCTTGCTTGGTTAAAATAGTAATTTCAATTTTCATGCTTGTATAGCTTTGCCAAACTACTAATTATCTCTGAACCTTAGTTTTATCACTATTAAAATGTACATAACAACCTACTAAACTATGAGCTTTGTATTTGAATATGAACACTAATAAGTGCAAACAGGATAAGGGAATTAATTAATGGGATTTATCCTGTGTTGTGATTTGTTATTAAAATAAGCAGTTATCATTTTCAGAATTTCATCTCAAATGCCTGTCATATGCCAAAACTATTTGCGAAGTATTGGTATACAAAGAAACTGTCATATATTTGTTATTTCCAAGGAACACGTGATCATTGGAAGAAATAAAAGTTGCAAAGCATGATAGTGTGATCCTTTAGTTCACATACACTGAAGGCAGAAGGAGGTGTATCTCTGATTTTAAGACAATAGTGCAGAATAAAAGGATGGTGTGTATGTGATGTTTGTGATATTTGTTTGTGTGTGTGTGTGTGTGTGTGTGTGTGCACGTCATAGAGGAGCAAAGTTTGCATTCCTTTAGAAGATTGCAACTACTATTATAAGGAAGTGTGACTAAGCTCTGTAAACATGAATGACTTTGATTTCTATCACAGACTCTGAAGAGCTGGAGTCTAGGATAAGAATGAGAACATCGAAGAGTTTTATAGAATCCAGGTAGGTATCACCTGTCTATAATGAGGAATATTAAAATTATTGCCTCAAAATTGAGGGGAAGCTGGTTTGCATAGCTAGTCCAAGCTCTATAGAAATATATATCATATTCTGTTGATTGGTTATTATAACCCTCATTAGATATTTAGGTCTTAAATATTTTCTTTTTAAAAATTATTTACTTATTTATTTATAATTTATTTACTTTGTATCCTGGCTGTGGCCTCTCCCTCATTTCCTCCCAATCCCTCCCTCTTTTCCTCCTATGCCTCTACCCCAGTCCACTGATAGGGGAGATCCTCCTTTCCTTCTATTGTCCCTAGCCTATCAGGTCTCATCAGGACTGGCTGCATCACCTTTCTCTGTGGCCTGGCAAGGCTGCACCCTCCAGGTAGAGGTGATCAAAGAGCTGGCCCACTGAGTTCATGCCAGAGACAGCCCCAGCTCCATTTATTAGGAAACCCACTTGGAGACTGAGTCTATGGGTTACATGTGTGCAAGGGTTTTAGGTCCTCTTCATGCATGGTCCTTGATTGGGGTATCAGTCTCTGCAAGGCCCCTCAAAAAGGCATACATTTATTCCTTTCTTTTGATAAATTTTATTTAATGTGCTGTTAATTACTATGTAATTTTAACAATTTTATCCTTAAAATTGTATCATCAAGTTGGTTTATTTTTTAATATTAATTTTTATTTTTTATATTAATCACAAGTTATTTACTTTGTATCTCAGCCGTAGGCCCCTCCTTCATTTCATCCCACACCCACCCTCCCTCCCTCATCTCCTCCCTGCCCCTTTCCAAGTCCACTGCTAGGGGAGGTCCTCCTCCCCTTTCAACTGACCCTAGCTTATCAGGTATCTTCAGGACTGGCTGCCATGTCCTCCTCAGTGACCCAGCAAGGCTATTCCTCCCTCCAGGGTGGAAGAAGAGGTAAAGAAGCCAGTCATTGAGTTCATGTCAGAAATAGTTCCTGTTCCCCTTCCTAGGGAAAGCCTACTTGGATACTGAGCTGCTATGGGCTACATCTGAGCAGGCTAAAGGAGAGAAACAAGAAAGATGCCCTGGGGTAAGATGATCAATCCTTACTTAGAAAAACAAATGGTATTTTTATGGGAATTGCATTAAATTTGAAGATTGCTTTTGGCAGGATGGCCATTTTCACTATGTTAATCCTATCAATCTTTGAACACTGGAGATTTTTCCATCTTCTGATAGCTTCTTCAATTTCTTTCTTCAGAGACTTGAAGGTTTTTTCAAACAGGTCTTTTACTTGCTTGGTTAGAGTCAACCCAAGGTACTTTATGTTATTAGTGGCTATTGTGAAGAGTGTTGTTGTCCTGATTTTTTCTTGGCCATTTTGTCTTTGGGGCCACAAGATCCAGCTATGCCACTCCTAGGCATATATCCAAAAGATGCTCAAGAATACAACAAGGACATTTGCTCAATCATTTTTGTAGCAACTTTATTTGTAATAGCCAGAACCTGGAAACAACCCAGAAGTCCATCAACAGAAGAACGAATACAGAAATTGTGGTACTTTTATACAATGGAATACTACTCAGCAAATAAAAACAAGGAAATCATGAAATTTGCAAGCAAATGGTGGGATCTAGAAAAGATTATTCTGAGTGAGGAATCTCCAAAGGAGTAAGACACATAAAGTATATACTCACTTATAAGTGGGTACTAGACCTATAAGATAGGATAAACATACTGAAATCTGTACACCTAAAGAAGATAAACAAGAAAGAGGACTCAGGGTAAGATGACCAATCTTCACTTAGAAAGACAAATGGGATGTGCATTGGATGTAGGAGAAAACAAGTAACAGGACAGGAGGCTACAGCAGAGGGCCTCTGAAAGACACTACCTAGCAGTGTATCAAGTTGATTTAAAAGCAAAATGAAATGTGTCTTTATTACATTATTATTATTACTATTATTATTTTGGTTAGTGTGTATTTCGGAAAATGACTTTTCTTAAAAATAAAAAAAAAAATCTCTGTGTCAGTCTGGGCTAATGTCAAACATCTCAACACTCCCACTGTTATTCTAAACTTCATCTCTCTAAAGTGAGGCCAAGGTGATCAAAACAAAACCATTTTATGGAGTACAAACAACACTCTGTGTGTTCCTCATTTATATTTTTTAAATAACATCTTTCTACCATGTATTTTCTTTGTTATATTTGAAAGCACCATATTCTGTTAAAATGGGTTAGAGTTACTTATTTATGCATCTTTGGTTAAAAGTGTAAGATTTCAGTGATACTTGAAATGACCATAGTTTTTGATAAGTTTAAGTAGCTCCAAATTTAAATAGAAAAGCAATATCAAGTTAATTTATTATTTTATTCAGTAATGATTTCATATATATATAATGTATACATATGGCACTCAAACTGCTACCTCTTTTATCCTTTTAAAATCATACTTTGAATCTATTTCATCTGCTATTTAGTTGCCAATATATATAGTATATATAGTAACTGGATCCTATACTCAAAAATTTCTAAAAGTATTGTATGATTTTTGAGAAATTATATAGAGACTTCTCACAGAAAATGAATTCATTATCCTCATTTTAATAGACAGTCTAATTTTACACAATGCAATTATTTAGATGTAGCCTGTCTGTAACCTTGTGAACATTTCCCATCATTATGTACTAGAACCTAAACTCCTGATTTGACTTATGCTCATAGTAACTCTAAAATACACCCTGCTGCAACAAGTGCCAAGTGAAGAAGCTGGTAAGGGAACTTCAAAGATGCAGTACAAGGGGCAGCTGTGATGACGTTCAGACCTGTTTATTTACAATGTCTGAGGGAATTAGCGAAAGAGGGGGTACAAAATGCCTATAAGGCCTTGGATATTACTTATAAATCAAATTGTACATGAAAATCTTACGATGGTATAACATAAAGTAGAAAATAAGTCTAATGTGCCATGAATCCCATTTATTCAATTATTAAATAGTAAGAGATAAAAGAGACCAATTTATTTCACTGTAGTGCATAGCCTGAGTGCATTCCCTAATCATTTAACGTTTTCTTTTAGGAAAAGAAAACACTAGAAGAAGCTAAAAATCTAAATTGATTTTCTAATCTAATGTGATTTTCTGTGAAATGATACTAATTTGAAAATGTCATAGGTATAGTCATCTAGTCTAGGGAGTGCTGATGACACAGACAGTAAATGTTCTACATGTGCTAAACGTGTAGTCTCTACGACTGGTGTCTTTAGAGGTAGTAGCATATCTGAAACATGGTATGTATGCGTATGTAACTGTGTGTAGCTGTATCCCAGCAAGCTTTGAATTCAGGCTGAGGAAGTGACACCTTTCTCATAGGCTAGAAACAATTAACAATTCACATCAACACTAATCTAGGCTAGGGAAGAATGCATCCCTGATTTTATTTACAGAATTGTTATTTTGAAGAAAAGATATAAAGAGTCCAGGTGCAATTTATGAATGTTAATATTTTTTACTTTTACATATTTTACATTATACTTTACAAAGACAACTTAAAGAAACAGAACAATCCATTCAAAGAAGTAAATTAATGCAACATGTTAAAGAAAACCTCAAATGTAACTTTAGAATGAATTTTTTTTAATTTTATTTTTCTTATTAGTTACATTTTATTAAATTCTGTATCCCAGCTGTATCACGCTCCCTCATTCCCTCCCCAGTCCCACCTTCCCTCCCTCATCTCTTCCCTGCCCCTTTCCACTCCTAGGTATATACCCCAAATTTGCTCAAGTACACAACAAGGACATTTGTTCAACAATTTTTGTAGCAGCTTTATTTGTAGTATCCAGAACTTGGAAGCAACCCAGATGTCCATCAACAGAGGAATGGATACAGAAATTGTGGTATTTTTACACAATGGAATACTACTCAGCAATCAAATAAAATGAATTTTTTTTTATTTTTTTTATTTTATTTTTATCAGTTACATTTTATTAATTCTGTATCCCAGCCGTGCCCCGAACCCTCATTCCCTCCCAGTCCCTCCCTCCCTCCCTCATCACCACTGTGCCCCTTTCCAAGCCCACTGATAGGGGGGGACCTCCCCCCATCTGATCCTGTTTTATCAGGTATCTTCATTGAGTTCCTGTTAGAAATAGTCCTTGTTCCCCTCACTTTGGGAAACCAATTGGTTACTGAGCTACCACAGGCTACATCTGAGCGGAGGTTCTAGGTTATATCCATACATGGTCCTTGGTTGAATGTCAGTCTCAGAAAAGACCCTGTGCCCAGATATAGTTGGTCTTTGTGGAGCTCCTATCCTTTCCCCATCAGACTAACTCCCCTTCTTTCTTATGATTCCCTGTACTCTGCCAAAGGTTTGGTCATGAGTCTTTGCTTTGAAAACACTGCTAGTTAGAGGCTTTCAGATGCGCTCAGTAGACTCCTGTCATGCATTCAATGCACATCCCATCTGTCTTTCTAAAGGAGGATTGATCATCTTACCCCATATCTGCTCTCTTGATTATCTTTTTTAGGTGTATAGATTTCATTATGTTTATCATATCTTATAGGTCTATATAAGTGAGTATATACCGGGAATGTAAACTGGTACAACCACTCTGGAAAGCTATCTGGCGCTTTCTAAGACAATTAGGAATAGTGCTTCCTCAAGACCCAGCTATACCACTGCTAGGTATATACCCAAAGCTTGCTCAAGTACACAAAAGGGATACTTGTTCAACCATGTTTATAGCAGCTTTATTTATAATAGCCAGAACCTGGAAACAACCCAGATGTCCATCAACGGAAGAATGGGTACAGAAATTATGGTATTTCTACACAATGGAATACTACTCAGCAATCAAAAAGGAGGAAATCATGAAATTTGCAGGCAAATGTTGGGATCTAAAATGAATTTTTAAGAATTTCATTCCTGAAGATTTACTGTTTAGGTGACATCAGTCTAGATAATGGAACAGATGGACCGCTTGATTGATAGGAATATCAAGAATAAGCTTGCAGGTAAACAAATTATTTGAACTAATTATTGCAAGAACATACTCGACATGTTCATGGAACAAAGACTAGGTTAGGCTTGTAGGTTAGGCTCCTTAATGCAGCATTTCAAAACTCTGAAGAATGATTAGAGAATCTCACTCAAGTCACAAAACGATATATGAATCTTCTTCATGGGTTGTCTCATCTAATCCCAGAGTCTATGTATCTGACTTATGTTGACCATCCTGTATTAAGCCACTTACCAAAACATACTTTAAGAAATATACTTGAAAGAGGAAAAACTCATTGTTTATTGGGTGAATAGAAAAGATGAATGATGATGACTCACCAGTACTAAACAAATCACATGCTAAATGTTGAAGACAACATTAACTTGGCCTCTCCACCTTATGGTTGTCAGATTGAAATCATCAAGTGAGAAAAAGTCAAACTAGAACAGTAAAGGCAGAAGAGAAAGTGCTTTTTCAACATCTCTTTGATTATGTGATTTGTTAATAAAGAAATTATCAGTTTTAATAATGTCCAACAATTGATGAACAGTATATGATAATGTCAAATAGACAAAAGCTTCTTTTATAAAATATGAATCTTAATTTTACTAGAGTAATTCCAATAATAAATTTACGCCACAACCAATGAAATAATAGTCATCTTGACTACAATTATGGAAATAATCAAGGCACTTTAATAACATTTGAAGCCTCTGGGAATGGAGCATCTTCACCAGCTTTTATGTTACAGGGTCTGTCATTTTTATGGATACACATAGGCACATCTGATATCCAATGTGTCCAACAGCTTCTAGAAAATGATTGTGTGCATCTGTAGGCTGTTTAACTTCCTGCCAAGTTTCTCAAGTTCTTTGTTTACGAGTGCTGGGTTGTAAATGTAAATATCTTAAAATCTGGCACCAGAGTTTGTGACACACAGCAGCATTTTAGCATTCTTCTGGTTTCACAAAGAAACCAGTTACCTCTGGTTTAGTAAACACAATGCTGTGGAATCATATTTTACTGGTTTGTTTCCTAAGCTTGGTGTCAATTTTAAAAACGGAAATTTTAAGCCAAAAGTGTTCCATCTTGAGGTTTTCGAAATTGAAAAAAGCACCTCTGATCTGTATCATATTTCTCCTTCACAGGTAAATTACCACATGGGATGGCTTTTTTAAACAGGGAATACCCTATTCACATTCCATAACACACCTTTTTATTTTCCAGTTTTTGTATAATATATGTGTTGGTGTGCTTGGTATGTATATTCACATACATCTGGAGTCCAAAATTTGATGTAGACTGTCTCTCTAAACCTCGAGAGTCTTACTCTCCCTGGATCTCTGGTGTGTTCTTAGAGTAAAAGTCATCTGCCTAAACCTTGACTTCCCCGGGTCAAATAGTCAAGCCAGCAAGGTTTTCCTGGGAATTTTCTAACTACCCTCCTTAGATGAGGGCAGAGGCTCCTCCCCTTTGTCGTGTATGCGAATTGGATCTCTGATTTTCAAGTTTGCACACCAACATTTTGTTAACTGAGCTACCGCTCCAGCCTTCAGTGTTCCGTTTTCCTAGGTAAACCTTTCTAGAGAAGACAAAATCTTTACTGAGGGAAGTGATGCTATGTATGAGTAGACAGAATTTTGTTCATGACAAAATTTTAAAAAAACAAAATTGTGGACCAACTGTTAAATAGCCTAAAACAATGTGGCCAAATCATCTCTGTTCTTTCGAGTTTCAGGAAAATTTGTATTATTTATACATATACAAATTTTATTTATTTATTTATTATTACAATTTATTCACTTTGTATCCTTGATGCATCCCTCTCTCTCGTCTCCTCCCAGTCCCACCCTCCCTCCCTGTTCTCCCCCTATGTCCCTCCCCTTGTCCTCTTGATAGGGGAGGACTCTTCTACTTCTTTTTTTATGATCAAAATTTTTTTTTCAAAATTTATTCCTTATATATCCTGATTGAAACCCCCTCACAAAGGCACCCATATATGTAAAAGGAACATTAATAAAACTTAAACCACACATAGATCTCCACACATTAATAGTGGGAGACATCAACACTCCATTCTCAGCAAAGGACAGGTCAGCAAAACAGAAATTAAACAAAGAAACAATGACACTAACAGATGTCATGAATCAAATGGACCTAATAGATATCTACAGAACTTTTCACCCAAACAAAAAAGAATTTATCTTCTCAGCACTTCACGGAACCTTCTCCAAAACAGACCATACAGTTGGCCACAAAGCAAGCCTCAACATATGCACAAAATTTAACAGCAGTATATAAAGCAACTTTCTAGTTGTGCTTATTTTAGTAGACATGCCAAGTAGATTAGCAGTGGAATTATTGATTTCAAATTTCTTTTTTTCTCTTTAGAAATAATTTATCATAACATATGATTTGAGGATGATAGATATTTCTAAATCAATATTTTGATGAACTCTAACTTTTTTTAGCATCTAACCTTGCTGGTGAGAAGTCTGATGATCTGTTTTTCTTTTGTGATAAATCTGTTTAAATCTATTAATTTTCTTTCCTCTTTTGGGAATAAATTCCTCTGAATACCAGTGTCAACAGTGGCTTCTGCTTTCTAGATTTAATTTACATTACTGAACTACAGTCATATTCCTGACATTCTTCAAGCTTTTTGTGTTTTGGATGATTAGCCTGATAAAGATTATGAACTGAGAAAGAATAAAAATGTAAAATTAGTTTACATACTTCAGTTATAATTAACCACTGTTTACAATTTAGTTTATTCATTAAAACTTACCTATATTCAAATTTCATTTTCAATTAACTACTGAAATTAGAATACAGGCTTATTGTAAAATAAAATAATTGCAGAGGTCATTCTATGCATATTTGATAGCTCAATATTTTATAGTTTTTAATGTGTATATGAGTGGTAATATATGGTTAGGAAAACCTATCTAATAATTTTGTTGTTTCCATTGTGAGATGTGTTATCACATTTACATTGAATTCATACTGGAAATGATAAAAATTTAATATCTATGTTTTGATAGGCTTAGTTGTTGTTCAAAGTAATGTCAGAGAAAAGTCTTCATGCCTTCTCATACTTATCTATAATAACTTTAAGTTTTATTGCTTTGAGTGTTTGTTATTTTTAAATTTTACTAAGTCTTAAGAATATATACATTAGAGTTTTAGAAAAAACATACTTTATGTATATGGTTGAAGATTAAATATTAGAATATTTGGGACACTTAATTATACAACAGACCAAGAACATCAAGTGATTTTTTTATCTGGCGCTTTCTAAGACAATTAGGAATAGTGCTTCCTCAAGACCCAGCTATACCACTGCTAGGTATATACCCAAAGTTTGCTCAAGTACACAAAAGGGATACTTGCCAACCATGCTTATAGCAGCTTTATTTGTAATAGCCAGGACCTGGAAACAACCCAGATGTCCATCAACAATGGAATGGGTACAGAAATTGTGGTATTTTTACACAATGGAATACTACTCAGCAATCAAAAAGGAGGAAATCATGAAATTTGCAGGCAAATGGTGGGATCTAGAAAAGATCATTCTGAGTGAAATATCCCAGAAGGAGAAAGACAAACACGGTATATACTCACTTATATAGACCTATAAGATATGATAAACATAATGATATCTATACACCTAAAAAAGATAGTCAAGAGAGTGGACATGGGGTAAGATGATCAATCCTCGTTTAGAAAGACAGATGGGATGTGCATTGAACGTATGACAGGAGTCTACTGAGCGCATCTGAAAGACTCTAACTAGCAGTGTTTTCAAAGCAAAGACTCATGACCAAACCTTTGGCAGAGTACAGGGAAGCATAAGAAAGAAGGGGAGTTAGTCTGATGGGGAAAGGATAGGAGCTCCACAAGGACCAAATATATCTGGGCACAGGGTCTTTTCTGAGACTGACATTCAACCAAGGACCATGTATGGATATAACCTAGAACCTCTGCTCAGATGTAGCCTGTGGTAGCTCAGTAACCAATTGGTTTCCCAAAGTGAGGGGAACAAGGACTATTTCTAACAGGAACTCAATGACTGGCTCTTTGGCCTCCCCACCCCCCAAGGGAGGAGCAGTCCTGTTAGGCCACAGAGGAGGGCTTTGCAGCCAGTCTTGAAGATACTTGATAAAACAGGATCAGATGAATGGGGAGGAGGTTCCCCCCATCAGTGGACTTGGAAAGGGGCATGGTGGAGATAAGGGAGGGAGGGAGGGACTGGGATGGAATGTGGGATCGGGACACGGCTGGGATACAGAGTTAATAAAATGTAACTGATAAGAAAAAAATAAAATTCACAAAAAGAGCTTAATTTCTGCAAAATTACAACAAAAAGTACCTCATCTGGTATTATGTCACATTCCAGCCCTAATATATCCTCAACACTATAAGTTCATATTAACATATTTGTAAAGTGAGGTACTAATGAGATATAGTAATATATACAATTGTAAACTGTCTAATATTCAACATTGAGTTATTAGACATGAATTTTTATCAGACAGTGTCTATCTATATCTTAAGTATTTATGTTTAGAATTTATAACATTTAATAATATGAAATGTTATGTTGTATGAATTGGTAATCCATCTATATGAAAATAAAATCCAAGAAATGAAAATTTAGAAACTAATATTATGTGTAATAATTAACATGCAAATTGATCAGTTGCATACATTATTATTTTTTTCAAGAGTTGTCAATGATGAAAGTAATTTTATGTTTTTTTTTTAAACAAATGATATGTGAAAAGAAATGTATTTCTTGAGGATTTATCGTTCATCATCTGTGGCTGATGACAAATTAGTATTATTACTGCTCCAACAAATAAAATGTTGTTGGTATCTTAGGAACAAATTCTTTAAGTTGTTTTACCACTCTTACATAAGAAACCATAGAGGTCTCATCAGGATAAAATCAACATTTTGAAATGCTTATGGGGTGAGTCTTTCTTTTCTTTTTTAGTACCATGTGACTTTATCTCTTGTCTTTTCAAGTGTTTACAGACTATTTGCCTTGCTTGGTCTACGAATCTTAGACTATCTTCAAAGTCAACAATGAAGAGGTGAGTCTGTACATGTTCCCCGTAATCATATTTCTAGTCTTGTTGAAGTGTTATGTAGACTATGTTAAGATTTCTGAGAAGAGGGAGGAAGGGTGGGATTGGGAGGAGAAGAGGGAGGGAGATACAGACGTGATACAAATTGAATAAATTATAAGAAATTATAATAATAATAATAAATCAAATATAAAAATATTTCTGTCATTATAACATAAACAAATTTTAGAGGGATGATTTCTATTTAACACAAATGGTAGGCAAAGAGATTACTAAAGCATGACAATTTTGTATACAGTTCTTTTGTGTGAATATTAGTTGATTCACTAGGTGCTGACTCCTGGACTGTTATACTTTATATTAATTGCATTTTTTGGTCATCATTGGAGGCATTTTAAATGTCAAGAAAATATAACTAATATCATGAAAGTGGATGAAAATTTACTTTACTATTAAATACTATTGTTTTTCATAGGCAGCATAAGACATGAAATGTGCATCACTAGTTGCCTTCTTTACTCACTGTTATTTCCATACCCAATAAGTTTTTGGGGTGTCTTTCAAGATCTTCTGAAGTGATTTTTCAGAGAAACATTACTCCTAAAGAAAGGATCTGTATTTCAAGCACACATAATTAGTAGGTGTGAGAAGTTAGGAAATCCATGGCAGACGAGATATTTTTTTTAATTTTTATTAGTTACATTTTATTAATTCTGTATCCCAGCCGTGCCCCGAACCCTCGTTCCCTCCCAGTCCCTCCCTCCCTCCCTCATCACCACTGTGCCCCTTTCCAAGTCCACTGATGGGGGGGACCTCCCCCCATTCAGCAGACAAGATATTGTGATAAAACATTTACAGTGTTTCAAATGCTGATAATAACTTCTTTCATAATCCAGTTTCTCTTTCAGTGTACCACACCAAAGACTAGACATATAACAAGCTAACAAACAGTAATTAGTTTTGGCTTTTGGTTGTGGAAGCTGAGAAGTTTACAATATAGCAAGAACTTTCTTGTTTTGTCACAACACGACAAAAGAACAAATAAGCATACAAAAGACAGAAACAGACTGAGAGGGCTGTGTAGATCCATCTTAGCTCAGAACGCCAATCTTATCATAAATGTGCTAAACCAATATATGTCCTTATGCCATTTAACACTAATTACATCTGTAAAAATCCTTCCTCTTAATACAATTGACAGATGACTTTAGCATCCAGTTTCCACAACATGACCTGGTTTGTGACCATTTTTTTTCTATTCTTCTCTCATTCTTTCATACAGTATATTCTCACTACATCCTTTCCTCCCTCCACTCCTCTCATTCCCCCTTCTCACTCTTCCAGATCTACTGTTCCTCTATTTCTTAGAAAAGAGCAGGCTTCCCAGAGATATCAACTTCACATGTTATAATAAGATGCAATAAGACTAGGAACTAACTCTAATATTAAGGCTATAAACAGCAACTCAGGAGAATAAAAGGGTACCATGAGCAAGGAAAAGCAGAGACACCCCTACTTCCACTGTGAGGAGTCTGTCTGACTAGAACTCTAAACCAAACAACCACAGCAGAACAAGCATAGACCAACGAAGGCTCTGTAATAGGCATTTCAGTTTCTGTGAGCCCCTATGAGAACTGCTTTGTTGATTATGTGGGCCTTGTTCTCCTGGTATCATCAACCCGTTTGGCTCCTACAATCCTTTCACCCTCTCTGTTTTGTGGTTTCCCAAGACACACTTACTATTTGGCTGTGGATTAGTATAGAACATAGGTTACTTCTCATGGCTTGAGCCTCAAGTTAAAGGAATCATTAGTGGGGCACTTCCACAAACTATGAGCCAACTTTGCCCAAGCACATCTTGAAACCAGTACAAATCTTGGGTCTAAGGTTTTATGGCTAGGTTGGTGGCCCAGTGCCACCATTGGAAATCTTAAATCATAAGAGAAATTAATTATTGTCAAGGTAGATAACATTAGTATCATGCTATTAGACTACTGAATATTAAATGTTAATAAGAAGCATACACACACACACACATATATATATATATATATATATGTATTTGAGAATGTCCACTTACGTACTGCTAGTGTAATTTAGTATGCTCATATTTTACATAGACTTTATACAAAAATATCAGCTCCACAGGTACCAAATATATCTGGGCATAAGGGTCTTTTATGAGCCTGTTTCACCAAACAAGGACCATGTATGGATGTAACCTAGAACCTCTGCTCAGATGTAGCCCTTGGTAGATCAGTATCCAAGTGGGTACCTAGTAAGGGGAACAGGGACTGTTTCTGACATGAACTCAATGGTGGGCTCTTTGATCTTCCCTCAACCCCCGAGGGATGAGCAGTTCTGCGTGGCCACAGAGGAGAACTTTGCAGCCAGTCCTGAAGATACCTGATAAAACAGGGTCAGATGAAAGGGGACGAGGTCCTCCCCTATCAGTGGACTTGGAAAGGGGCAGAGAGGAGATGAGAGAGGGAGAGTGAGATTGGGAGGGAATGAGGGAGTGGGATACAGCTGGGATACAGAGTTAACAAACTGCTACTAATATTAAAAAAATAAAAAATTGAAAAAAAATCAGTATTATCCTACTTTCTGATGGACAGTAACTCATGGTTTCCTGGTTCTTGAAGCATGATAATGGGGCAATCATAGCTCTCCATTGCTTTGAGTGTAGTGGTTGATTTAAATGATACATGTATTATACAATCCAGTGGGAACATAATCAATTGTGCTTACACACAGCATTTTTGATATTTTATTTACTGATGGCAAAAATATAATTTTCTTTTGCATTTCATACTTAGAGGACAATAATGGTACTACAGGGGAATGAAAAGCAACTGGGATTACAATAAGAAATCACAGCAAATGAAAGACAATCAAAGAAGAGAATAAAAAGTCTGAAAAGGACTTCAATACCCATGTTATTATTGTCACATTATTCCTTCATGGAAACAATAAATAAATTCTGTTGATTTTGAGTTTGATGTGGAAAGGATAGGAACTCCACAAGGACCAAACATATCTGGATTCAGGGTCTTTTCTGAGATGGACACTCAACCAAAGACCATGAGTGGATAAAACCTAGAACCTCTGCTCAGATGTGACCTGTGATAGCTCAGTAATCAACTGGTCTCCTATAGTAAGGGAACAAGGACTATTTCTAACAGGAAATCAATAACTGGCTCTTTGACCTCCCCACCCCACAAGGAAGGAGCAGTACTGTTAGGCCACACAGGAGGACTTTGCAGCCAGTCCTGAAAATACCTGACAAAACAGAGTCATATGAAAGGGAGGAGGTCCTCCCTTATCAGTGAACTTGTGTTGATTTTTTAAAAGTCATTTCACAAATATTTGATTGTATAGTACTTGTTATTAGGAACCACATTACATATTTCTTTTCAAGACGCTCAAATTCTGGTTAATTTTTTGTCACCGTGACAGAGGCTGGAGACATCTGGTAAATTTTATCTCTTGAGAAAATGCCTACATTAGCCTGTGGGCAATTCTGTGGTTAATCTTCTTTATTAATAATTGATGTGTGGGGTTACCCAATCTACTTTGTACAGTGACAACTGCTGATTAGGTTATAAAAAAGGAAGAAAAAAAAAGTAAGCAGAGTTCTTTCACACCTCTGCTTCAATTCCTGCATCCAGTTTGTTTCTTAAATTCCTGACTTGACTTTCCTCAGTGATGAACTGTGACCTGTAAATCAAAAATCACTTGCTTTGGTTAGTATTTTCAAGAGAAGTAGAAAGTACACTAAGAGAATGCAGTTGCTAAATTAAAATAGTAAGGATTTTGGCAGTTATTCTCTTCATTGCAAAATGTTTCATTATTGAAAAGTTGATGGTCACATCATCAGTTCTATCCTGGTAAATAGAATGAATGTTTAGCAAATACGTAGCCAGAAGTAGTGATTTTTAAAAATGTGAAATAAAAAATACAAGGCATATGGAAACACAACTTGAATTTCAGAATTCAATAGGAAAAGACCTATTCAATAGGAAAAGTATTCAATTAGAAAAGTATTCAATAGGAAAAGACCTGGGTTCTAACTGGGCCTACATTGCAAAATACAGGGCAGCCATGTCTTAAAATACATAAAAAGTATAAATATTATTGACTGCATCTTAGGACCTCCAAATAAAAAAATTATGAAAGCAAAATAGGGAAGGATATTGGCTCATTTTAAGCAAGAAGAACACAAAAACTTACAGTAAAAGGCATTCCTCACATACTCAGCAATGTAGAAGAGGTATTGTTCAAAGACTGATTTCCTTTCTGGAATAACTGAGAACGTAAACCCTTGTATGTTTAAGGGTGTGTCTGTGGATGCTTCTTTCCAGAGCATGAAGGTAAAATTCCAAGTGTAGACAATAACTTTCAGTAGAGCACTCAGCCTCAGCTGGAGAAAATGTCCCACACTCATGGCTGAGGGGCCGTCTGGGTAAAAGGGGAAGACAGTTTATGAAGTCAAGGGGTTAGATAGGAGCAGAGCAAGAAATATCTGTTTTTGACATGGTAACAACCCTGGACCACTGTGGTTGCCTGCACAAGAATTAGTTAGGAGAGTCTATCTGCTTTAACGATACCATGCTCAAGAGTCTCACATGAATGAGTAAATGGGTAGAACAAACTGTACTCCATGAATTATTAAAACCATTTAAAGGTGGATGAAAAAATTGGGAAGGATGTCAATAGGGGGCATTGAATTTGAGAAGAGTTTAGAAAGGAGATGAGATGTGAAAATACCTTATGTGAAATTTTCAAAAGCTCTGTAAAAAAAAAATATATATATATATATAAATTATTTAATAAATTGAATAAAATTGTGTTATGGTTTCCAGAAATGATAAAATTTTATCCTAAACATTTTAAAATTAAAAACTAAAATTTTATTCCCCAAAATATTTATGAAAGAATATGTTCTCTGAAAGGCATAATACAGATAGAAACATCTTGTTGTATAGTGTAACTCGATGGGATGTACCTTCTGGTGTCAAAAGCTATTATGAGGAGCTTGGAAAATTAGTTCTGTTTCAGAGTTACTCTAGAGCAGTGGTTGTCAATGTGATGGTAGCGACCTTTTTGGGGTCCAACAATCTTTTCACAGAGGTAACCTAAAAGCATAAGAAAACACAAAAATTTACATTATGATTCACAACAGCAGCAAAATTACAGTTATGAAGCAGCAATGAAATACTTTTATGGTTTGGGGTCACCATAACATTAGGTACTGAGGAATGCAGCATTAGGAAGGATGAGAACCATTGCTCTAGAGAATGAAAATATTGACTGAATTGAGAGCAAGAGAAAGGACAGAACACTAAGGCTGATTTTCCAGAGATATACACCAATGTCAGCTCTCTAGCTTTAAAGATGTGAAATTGCCAGATGCATATTGAACTGGATATTACTCTATAAAGTGCTTAGAAGTTTAAAAAAATACGAGTCACTATGCAAGTTTTAGCGGCAAGTTTTAGTTTGAATCAGATTTTATGATTTTAATTGTACTGACAACTGCTGTAAATAGTGTCAAAATGCTTGAAAAAGTAATTTACTCAAAGGAGCACTCGTCTATAATCTTTACAGATAGATGCACAAAGAATAAAAAAGCAAGAACCCACAAAGAATACCAAGCCAGTAGCAGTTCTGCATTGAGACTTTCTATGGCCATGGCTAGAAGAGGCAAGCACAGCATGCTTATTAACACATCAGGGATAAATTCAATCTCTAGTTTAAAATTCTTTTGTTTTATATTGTCAAGTGGTACACATAATCTGCAACAGGACCAAACTAATTAGTTGGGATACTGAATTAACTTTATAAATTTGATGTTGGCAGATTTTTTTTTCTGTATATTTACTTACTAATACTGTTGACAACACATTTTAATGGCACTAATCTAGTAAAAATTTGCATTAAAAATGTTGTGATATAATGAAAATTATTACCATATTTTACATATAAAGTTTTTATTTCTTCATAAATACTACTAATTGCCCCAATATACCATAGCCTCTTTTGATGTTGACTAACTTACTTTTAAATTTATATTTTAAATAGCACCTATGAGCCCATGCAGGCTTTGTGTCTATATAGACATGAAGACAGTCACATTAGGGTATGATTTCTATTTGTACTTTCAAGTAGTTCCAATAATGTGGAATGGTTTAACACAATTTTTCTAAGTCAAATACTAGAAAAATAAAATATAAAAGGAAAAGGAGGTAGCTATTTGAATTTCAGGCATTTCTCAACTGTTAAAGAAAAGTATAAGGAGATGATTGGCACTGACATTTTCCTCCAATGCAATATTCTTTATTTTAAAGTGTCACCTTGATGACAAAGAATAAGAAATCATGAATAAAATTATTTCCTCATATATAATTATATTCCCACAATATAACTCATCTGCTCTTTAATTCTTCATGGAGCTTGAATGCTTGGAAGATATGAGACAAATGCTTCCAACCGCCCCTTTATATTTTGTGCACCTTGTAAATAAATGGGCATTGTAAAGGGGGCTCTATTGCATTTGAAGTCTGATTGGAATTCCAGAAGAGCAGACAAGATGATGAGGTCAAAATTTGTGGTGACAGAAATTAAAATAATCATGGCTGCAAACTCAAATTCCACGTTTTCCAAAAGATGTTTTCCTGATAATTTTAAATCATTGATTTATTTCTTGAAATTCCTGAGGACTAATACACATTTTAATTTATCAGTTAATTTGTATCTATATTTCAACCCACATAATTAATTATAAGTATTCTTGTGAATACGTGATCCTTTAAACTTTTATACTGTCATGCTTCAACTGTCACAAAGGTTGAAGTGCCTAATCTCTCAGAGTGAGTTGTCAAATAATGAATAGCTGACAAAGAATACAGAATTATTTTTATGAACTAATACAAATCAAGATTTTCAAACCACGAGATGTGTATGTGTGTATAGTGTGTTTAAGTATGTTCAGAATCGTATATATGAAGGTAAAAGAACATGCTGGTAAACTAAACATGGATACTGGAGGACATTTTAGCTGTCTTTCTGCTGGAGCCATTCACTTATATTTAGAGACTGGAGTGTCTCACGGGCTTGCGATTTGCGCAGGAGGACTGATTGGCTCTCCAGAAAATCCTGGGTCCACTCCTTCCCCACCTTGAGATTCAGACTGTGTCATTGGTCATTATTTTATGTGGCCTCCAGAGATCAAATTCAGATCTCCGGGACTATCTGGTAAATTCTTATTCTTGGTGATCAATGTTGCTCTCCCTTTACTTGCCATTTCTAATATCCCTCACAGTACTGGGTCACACGCTCCCATTCGTATGGCTTATCCCTTTGGTGATTAGCAAACAGAGACACACAGGAAAATAAAGCATTTGTCGTAAGCTACATTTCTCAATGATTTCAACAGGGTTCCTCTAAAATACATTGTGAGTATTTACTTCACAATTTTATTTTACAAAGCAAGAAGTTTCTACTTTGGCTTGTGTGTTTCCAAGTCATAAAATACTATGAAGAAACAACAGAATACATGCCTAAGTGACAGAGCGCCATCTATTTTCAAATATTAACTACAGAAAATGAATGATTTAATTTTATAATGTAAAGCTACACCTCAGTGCAGAAGAGCCTATTTATATGGCATGTTTTAATGTGTGCGTGTGCATGTGTGTGTGTGTGTGTGTATGTTAGTTTCCTCAATAAACGAAAACATCAAGTATGGATGTATAAAGTATTGACAATTAATGCTATGCAGATACCTTAAACAAATATTTGTCTTGAAAATAATATTAGTAGCATTAGCATGTAAATAATATTATTAGTAGTAGTACTATGTAAGGAAGTTATTTTTTTTATTTTTTATTTTTATCAGTTACATTTTATTAATTCTGTATCCCAGCCGTGCCCCGAACCCTCATTCCCTCCCAGTCCCTCCCTCCCTCCCTCATCACCACTGTGCCCCTTTCCAAGTCCACTGATAGGGGGGGACCTCCCCCCATTCATCTGATCCTGTTTTATCAGGTATCTTATTCTAACTTGTTCATATCAAGAAATCACCCACCAATTATATAAACACAGAGGTAAAGCTAGTAATTAAAAGTGAGAACAAAAATGTAATAACACACTCAGTGCAAAACTATTGCTCATAAGTATATCAGTGTCAGGGCAACCACTGAAGCAGGAAGCAACTGCGGACCACTCATCTGAAGAAAAATGATGCTCTGTTTCACAGCAGCCATCAACTACCAATCCTCCTCAGTTAGATGTGAGAACTCAAAAGTCAATCCTGCTTCCATGTGGAATACTGGTTAACTCAATCCTGTCCATGTCTTGTGTGGCAGCCTCAGCTGCTGTGAGTTCATGGGCCCACTATGTTGTCATGTTCAAAGAAAACTATTTTACAGTCCTTCCGTATAGACGATGACAATAATACTGCCCCCTCTATCCTGATAGCCCCTAAACCTTGCAGGAAGAAGTGTGATATACACATACCATTCATGGTAGAGCTCTCTACAGACATTTGTTTCCTGTACTTTTATAAGCTGTTAATCTGTTTTCTCTCATCTACTGCCAAAAGAGGCTTCCTTGGTGAGAGTTTAGAGCTACATTGAATAGGTGAGGAAATATTTAGGAGGCAGTTTTTTTATGCAATGTCCACATGGTAAAATAATAACTGTAGGTGCTCTCTAGAGCTCATTGTCCATGAGCTCTTGTCCAGGCTTACAATAGGTGGCATGAGTTATCTCCTCTAGTATGGATCTTAAATACCACTAGAAAGCTGGTGGTCACCTCTGTAAGAGTCATGCCTCTGTTGAAGCAATGGGCATATCTTGTCGGGCCTATGGTTTTTAGAGATTATAGAATTCAGAGCTGAGTGAGCCTGGTGATGACTTTTCTCCACAGAAGCGTAAAATGTTCCTACTCACTATGGAGAAGACTTCCAGGTCAGCATCAACTTGATTTCTTCATAACCAGTTAGCAAACTGTGTGCTGTATTTGGCAACACAGTCTTACTATAAAGGTCTGGTGGACAACAAAGATCACTTGCAATAGACTATATTGTTTTGGAAGTCTATTGGACTTCACTCACCAATTGTGAAATTGGTAGTGGGGTTTTTGTTTGATAAGTTATAAATTTAGGTAGAAAAATATCTATCTATTACATAAAACTGTAGAAGAAAAAAAACAAAAAATATAACATAGCAGACAAGCATTGTGATTATATTTAATCTCAGCTCATGAGAACCATTGTAAAAC
This sequence comes from Rhombomys opimus, assembly GCA_010120015.1. Classification (NCBI taxonomy): domain Eukaryota; kingdom Metazoa; phylum Chordata; class Mammalia; order Rodentia; family Muridae; genus Rhombomys; species Rhombomys opimus. The sequence continues at coordinate 631,625 of REGO01000339.1, forward strand.
ATTTCTTTAAATTTCAGTCCACTCTTTTCTACGCAGAGTACCAGGACAGCCAGAGATACATAGAGAAATCCCATCTAAAAAAAGTCAAACAAACAAAAAAAGCAATGCACAGCAGTAACTAAAATATGTATTTTCAAATTAGTAATCATATTATTTTTATTGTAATTATGAATGTTTCAAAACATAACAAGATCATAAAAGTAGTTTCTGTGGCCCGTAAAATTCATATGCTGAAGCTTTAAGCTACATTTACTGTGTTTGGAAGTGGAGGTAGGAGGTGTAGGTAAAAAGATATTAGCAGCTTTGGTCCCTGAAGAGAACAATCCTGTTCATTGAGTTTCTTATCCATGAAAGACTGGTCGGTTAGTAGGTTCTCCAAAGGAATTCATCAGTTCTTGAACATGGGCCTCCTAGGATCCAGAATTATTAGTAAAAATTCTTCTACAGATGCAAATGAATGCAGTTATACTTACATAAAAATGAAATACAAAATGTGTACTTCTCACTCCTCCTTTGGATGTATCTGAATGGAGTAATCAGGAGACCATTACTCCAGAGACAACTCTTTCTGTGTAGGCCAATTTTCCCACAACTGACACACTGTTGATACACATTTAAGGAAGGGACAGTTAGATAGTACACTACCACCCACCTACTTTCATCCATTTCTCTTTCAGTTTTGTTTTCTTTACAGAAGTTGTAATTCTTTTAAATAATTTCATTGTAAGCTTTTATCATTTTCTGCTCTGTGTGTCTCTGTAGAAGTGTATACAACACAGGCACAATGGCTGTTCTGTTCTTGTTTATACTGAGTCTGCCATGTCACCACCCCACGTATTCAGCAATAACTTGCTTGGGCTTGTTACACAGTGGAATGTTTGCATGAGCAAATGCGGTAGCAAATCTTCACTTGGCTTTATTTGATAATTGATTAAGGACACCAATCTGAATTATTTTCTATACTGAGAGTCTAAGGATAATTTGTTCATTTTAAGTTATGCTTAGTACATTCAATAGCATCCAGTTTAGAAAATGTATGTCTATTCTTTTTATTTTCTTTCTTTATTGATTTCCTAATATTTTAGAGGCTCCATGAAGACTCAAGGCAACCATTTGAGTTCTGGCAAGTATTTAGTCTGATGAGTGAATCACATGCTTTGAACAAGTACTCTATTATTTATTCATAAAATTGGGTGACAATGTATTTACTTGAGTCTAGACGAAGTAATTACTCAGTTTTGACTTACTATTTTTTATCCAAAGAGAGTCACAAAGTACAATTTTATTTGAATGCAGAGGGAGCAGCTGATATTAAATAATTTGAAATCTTAATATTCTTAACAAGCACATTAACCTTGAGAGCCAATTTATTTGAGTTACTGTTTAGGAAGAAAACAAAAAACACTTAAGGACACAATTTTTCATGTTGTGCCATGTTTATGTGATCTCCAAAGAATCCCATTTCAAAGAGTCAAAGAATTCTTTGTAATAGAGGCCAGCAGGTCACTTCATTATCAGGCTATTACATCAACACATCAGGATTCCTTGTGAATGAAGACTATTGAAACAGCATTCTGTCTACTTTTCTGCTGGCCATTTCAGACTCTCCACTGAAATTTTCACTTTTTATCATCCTTTTCCAATAGTCTATTAATCATTTCATATTTTAATTTTTTCCAGTATTACAAACCAAATATCATCTATGCTAATAGGCGAATTATCTAATGCATCTACTCTAATGTACTTTAAAAATTTTAATTAGGAGACATTGAAATTAACTTTCTATCATTGCAATATTATGATACTTTTTCTAATATATATTACATAATTATATAGGAACATATTAATGCATACTATTTTCAGATTCATAAAATGGATTGCTTTTTAATGTATATTTGGAAACAGAAACAAAACTATGGGCGGAGAGACTTTCTACTGTACAGCAGGCAGAATAGGATCTATCAAGAAAAGCAGATTATCTTTTCTGATATTGTTAAAATCCTTTTTCTGTTTATTTTGACATTATGATTGTTTATTCATTCACATGTGGTGTGTATGTGTGTGTATGTATAGGTATGCACATACCAAGAGTACATGCATATGAAAGTTGGGGGGTGGGGAACAGGTTGTTGCCTCTAGCCTTCTCCCTTATATAAAATTCTAGAAACAGAAGTCTTTAAGATTTCAACTTTAGATACATTACCTGTTGAATATTTCTTCTAAAAGTAGGAAATCCAAATTACTCCAGCATGTGAGAGTTTATGAGCACTATGTACACAGCCATAAAAAAAAAAAAATGGTTTCTTTCCATTTACACTTTAGCTTTTCTTTAAAATATTGAACAATGGAAAGTTAGCTAGAAATGGGAAATTTCATTAAAACTGTCAATTTTGGATTGTTAACATAAGATTTTCATTTTCATTTTTGGTTTTCATTTTGTCCTGTTCTGAAGACGCACTATAATCTATGTTTTAAAGAATAGTTAGTTTTTTTTTTTTCCTTTTTTTAGTGACTGTGAATAGAACAGCAAGAGGCATGGATGAACAATTATCTCTGTGGTAAGTACACTTAAGAGTTTTCAAGGTAAATCCTCAGGAGTAGTATTGTAGGGTCATAACTATAGTTGTCTTTGTAGACCAATTTGTTTTTCTCTTTGAAGTACTGTCAGAAACCAACACACCGATTTCCACAGTGGTTGTGCTGGTTTGCATATCTACCGGTGATTTATCCTACAGACCTGGATTAAAAGTATATAGCCTGTAATATGTGTTCACATATTTTTTTTTATTTCTTTTACTGCTTTCTTTTTTAATATTTATTTTTCTTTATTATTATTACTACTGCTACAACTTATTCAGTTTCTATGCTGGCTGTAGCTCCCTCCCTCATCTTCTCCTCATTTCACCCTTCCTCTTCACCCCTCCCCCCTTATGTCCCTCCTATAGTTCACTGAGAGGGGAGAACTTGCTCCCCTACTATCTGACCCTAGCTTATCAGGTCTCATCAGGACTGGCTGCATCTTCTTTCTCTATGGCCTGGCAAGACTGCACCCCCCAGGGAGAAGTGATCAAAGAGCAGGCAACCAAGTACATACCAGTGACTGTCCCAGCTCCACTTACTAAGGAACCCCTATGGAGACTGAGCTGCCCATGGGCTACATCTGAGCAGGAGTTCTAGGTCCTCTTTAAACATGGTCCTTGAGTTCCAGGCTCTTCCCACTTATTCTTCTCACAGATTTATTGTGTCTGATTTTATGTTGAGGTCTTTGGACTTTAGTTTTGTGCAGTGTGGTAAGTATGGGTCTATTTGCATTTTTCTACATGCAGACATCCAGTTATAGGAGCAACATTTGGTGAAGATTCTATCTTTTCCCCATTGTATTGTTTTGGCTTATTTGTCAAAAATCATGTATCTCTAGGTGTGCAGGTTTGTTTGTTGGCCTTTGATTTGATTCCATTGATCCACATGTCTGTTTCTATTCCTCTAACATGCCATTTTATTACTGTTGCTCTATAGTACAGCTTGAGATCAGGGATGAAGATACCTTCAGATCTTTTATTGTACATGGTTGTTTTAGGTATTATAAGCCTCCACACTCATGGAGAGTAGAAAACTCTCTACTCGTGGACAGCTGGGTCAGGAAAATAAAAATGAAAGAAATTAAAGACTTCCTAGAATTCAAAGCAAATGAAAGTATAACTTATACAAACTTATGGGACATAATGAAAGTATTGCTAAGAGGAAAGTTCATAGCACTAAGTGTCTTCATAATGAAATTCGAGACATCACATACAAGCAACTTAATGACACACCTGAAAGCACAAGAAAAAAAGAAAAAAGGAAAAACACACCCAAGAGGAGTGGATGGCTGTAAATAATCAAACTCAGGTCTGAAATCAATAAATTCAAAATAAAGAGAACAATTCAAAGAATCAACAAAACTAAAAACTGGTTTATTGAGAAAAACAGCAAGATAGATAAACCCTTAGCTGAAATAACTAAAGGACAGAGGTATACTATCAAAATTAACAAAATTAGAAATGAAAAGGGGGGTGTAACGACAGATGCTGAGGGAATCCAAAGAATCATAGGTCCTATTTCAGAAGCCTGTATGCAACAAAATTTGAAATGTGAATAAAATGGGCAATTTTCTTCCTAGATTCCATTTACCAAAACTGAATCAAGATCAGGTAAATAAATTAAATAGGCCTATATCCCCTAAGAAAATAGAAAGTATTTCTAGAGCAGGGCCAGTGAAGAATTCTACCAGACCTTCAAAGAAGAGGTAATACCAATAGTCTTTAAACTATTCCACAATAGAAGCAGAAGGAACATTAGCAACCCCATTCTCTTAGGCCACAGTCAAGTTGAAACCTAAACCACAGAAAGACCCAACATAGAAAGACAATTTCAGACCTGTCTCTATTATGAACACAAAAATACTCAATAAAATACTTGCAAAATGAATCCAAGAGCACATCAAAGATATCAGCCACCAAGATCAAGTAGGCTTCATTCCAGGAATGCAGGGGTGGTTCGACATAAGAAAATCATTCAATGTAATCCACCATATAAACAAACTGAAAGACATCTCCTTCAATGTCAATAAAGCATTTGACAAAATTCAACACCTGTTAATCTTTAAAGTTTTGGAGAGATCAGGAATACAAGGCACTTCAAAAGAAATTTGTAACATCTCATACAAGCAAATTAATGGCCCAACAAAAAGCTCTAGAAAAAAAGAAACAATTACACCCAAGAGGAGCAGACAGCTAGAAACAATCAAGCTCAGGGCTGAAATCAATCAATTAGAAACAAGTAAAACTATTCAAAGAATCAAAGAAAGGAAGAGCTGGTTCTTTAAGAAGATCAACAGATCAACAGGATAGACAAACCCTTAGCCAAACTAACTAAAAGGCAGAGAGAAAAACTATCCAAATCAGCAGAATCAGAAAAAAAGAGGAGGACATAACTACAGACACTGAGGAATTCCAAACAATCATTTGGTCACACTACAAAAGCCTATATGCCACAAAATTTGAAAATCTAAAAGAAAAGACATTTTTTTTTCTAAAAGAAAAGACAATTTTCTTGATAGATTCCAACTACCAAAATTAAGTCAAGATCAGGTAAAAAGATTGAACAGCTCTATATCCCCCAAGGAAATTGAAGCAGTTGTCAACAGTCTCCCTTTCAAAAAAAAACCTGGGCCAGATGGTTTCAAAATAAAATTCTACCAGACCTTCAGAGAAGTGCTAAATCCAATTCTCTTCAAACTAGTCCACAAAATAGAAACAGAAGGAACATTACCAAACTCACTCTATGAAGCCACAGTCACCTTGATGCCGAAACTATACAAAGACCCAACAAAAAAAGAAAACTTCAGATCTATCTCTCTTATGAATATTGATGCAAAAATACTCAATAAAATACTTGCAAACCGAATCCAAGAACACATAAAAGATATCTTCCACCATGACCAAGTAGGCTTGATCCCAGTCATGCAAGGGTGGTTCAAATATACAGAAAATCATCAATGTAATCCACCACATAAACAAACTGAAGGAGAAAAATCCACATGATCATCTCCTTAGATGCTGAAAAAGCATCTGAAAAAATCCAACACCCATTCATGTTTAAAGTCTTGGAGAAAAATGAAAATACATTCATATTTATCACCCTGAACAAAACTAAAGTCGAAGTGGATCAAAGACCTCAAAATAAAACCAGATACACTAATATGGTTAGAAAAAAAAAATAGTGGGGAAGAGCCTAGAACTAATTGGCACAAAAGATAACTTCCTGAACAGAACACCAATAGCACAGGCTCTAAGAGAAACAATCAATAAATGAGACCTTATGAAACTGAAAAGCTTCTGTAAAGCAAAGGACACTGTCCTCAGAATAAAACAACAGCCTACAGACTGGGAAAGGATCTTCACCAACCCTATATTTCACAGAGGACTGATATCCATAACACATAAAGAACTCAAGAAGTTAAAAAGCAAAAAATAAAGCAATCCAAATCAAAAAGTGGGGTACAGAACTAAACAGAGAATTCTCTGTAGAGGAATATAGAATGGCAGACAAACACTTAAAGAGATGCTCAACATTCTTAGCCATCAGGGAGATGCAAATCAAAACAGTCTTGAAACTTCACCTTATACCTATCAAACTGGCTAAGATCAAAAACTTAAGTGACAACATATGCTGGAGAGGTTGTGGAGAAAGGGGAACCCTCCTCCATTGCTGGTGGGAATGTAATCTTGAACAACCACTTTGGAAATCAATCTGAAGCTTTCTCAGACAATTAGGAATAGCACTTCCACAATATCCAGCTACACCACTCCTAGGCATATATCCAAAAGATGCTCAGGGAGTACACAGCATGGACATTTACTCAACCTTGTTTGTAGCACTTTTATTTGTAATGGTCAGAACCTGGAAACAAACCAGATGTCCACCGATAGTGGAATGGATACAGAAATTGTGGTACTTATAAACAATGGAATACTACTCAGCAATCAAAACGGAGGAAATCATGAAATTTGCAGGCAAATGGTGGGATCTAGAAAAGATCATGCTGAGTGAGGTATTCCAGAAATAGAAAGACACACGTGGTATATATTCACTTATAAGTGGGTACTATACCTATTAGAAAGGATAAACATACTGAAATCTGTATACCTAAAGAAGATAAACAAGAAAGAGATTCCAGGGTAAGATGATCAATCCTCACTTAGAAAGACAAATGGGATGGACATTGGAAGTAGGAGAAAACAAGTAACAGGACAGGACCCTACCAGAGAAGGCCTCTGAAAGACTCTCCCTAGCAGTGTATCAAAGCAGATACTGAGATTCAACCAAACCTTCTGCAGAGTGCAGAGAATCATATGAAATAAGTGGAGTTAGCCTGAACTGGAGAGGACAGGAGCTCCACAAGGACCAAATATATCTGTACACAAGGGTCTTTTATGAGAGTGTATCTCCAACCAAGGACCATGTATGGATATAACCTAGAACCCCTGCTTGGATGTAGCCCATGGTATCTCAATATCCAAGTGAGTACCCTCGTAAGGGAAACAGGGACTGTTTCTGATATGAACTCAATGGCTGGCTCTTGACCGCCCCCCCCCAACCTCTGAGGAAGGAGCAGCCCTGATAGGCCACAGAGGAGGACTTTGCAGCCAGTCCTGAAGATACCTGATAAGCTAGGGTCAGATGAAAGGGGAGGAGGACCTCCCCTATCAGTGGACTTGGAAAGGGGCAGGGAGGAGATGAGGGAGGGAGGGTGAGATTGGTAGAGAATAAGGGATCAGGATACAGCTGGGATACAAAATTAATAAAGTATAACTAATATTTAAAAATAAAAATTTAATTAAAAAAGAAATACAAGGCCATAACTAGACATAGTAAAATTAATATACAGCAAGCCTACAGCCAACATCAAACTAAATGGATAGAAATTTAAATCATTCCCTCTGAAATCAGGGATAAGGCAAGGCTGCCTACTGTCTCCTTATCTCTTCAACATAGTTCTCAAAGTCCTAGCTAGAGCAATAAGACAACTAAAAAAATCAAGGAGATACTAATAGGAAAGGAAGAAGTCAAAGTATCATTATTTACAGATGATATGATAGCATACATGAGTGATCCCAAAAATTTTACCAGAGAACCCCTTCAGCTGATAAACATCTTCAGCAAAGTGGCTAGATACAAAATATTCTCAATTTCATATGAAAAGACTTATTTCTTCTAAAAATAAAATTTAAGTTGTTCTAAAATTTGCTATTGTTTTGTTTGTAGACATTGCTTTATATTCTCAGTGGAGAAGTGAAGAATTTGTTCTTCAAGTTGTGCAATTAATAAAATTAAAATAAACACATTGTTAACAGCATACAAATAATTATTCTCTATTTGCAGATGTGGCGTTTAACTCCATGTGGTTCAAAAAAATTTTTAAATATTTTTTAGAAGACTTCACTAAGATGTCACAGAAATGGCAAAAAGAAACGCAGACTAATCCTGAAGTTTTAGTTCTATCAATGTAAAAAGAATTGTGGCTATGTAATATAGTGTCACCAATTCTTTGAGAATGCATCATCCCCTCAAAAAACATAGGAGAATACATAGAAAAGTGTCATGTAAGATTTTAGATTAAAAAAATGGGTCATAAACCTGAAGAGTTGGCTCAGAATTTAAAAGTGTTTGGTGTTATTCTAGAGGAATGAAGACAGGTCCTTAAACCCAATATCTGGAGGCTCACAAACACCTATGACTTCATCTCCAAGAGATTCAGCAACCTTTTGTGGAGTGCATGGTTACAAACACATACACACAAAACAACTTCAAAACATATATGCACACAGCACACATACACACACATACAAATACATACACTGCATATACTACAGCAGACACACATACATCAATTAATATAACAATAAATCTTAGAAAAATACAACCAAAGCATAAGAATTATATTTGTGTAGAAATATGGACATGAAGTACACAGAATACAAAATGAAATGAATGAGCCTTTAGTGTGTGGATTCATGTTTATAAGGATGTGAATCAAGACACACCTACCAAAGGTTAAAGTGACAGATGTCCAGAGGCCATGGCCCACCTAGTAACTTCTGGGGAGTTTCCTTTTGTTCTTGACCTGCTTTTTGCTAGAATTTTCTGAAATGGGATCTGAATACTAAAAAGCTTCTTGTTGTGATCTTCTGTTCTCACAAAGGAGCTCGTATGTGATTATTATATATGTTTGGTTGCTATAGAGTACATACAGTGTGCTATATCAGAGACAACCTATGTCTCAGGCACTTATTGTGTCTTTTCCACATAAGTAAACTTTCTCCACGCAAGTAAAGGGTGTCTAAAAAGGTGAATAGGTCCCCTTTCTGGTATTGGATGGGCTAAGAGAAAAATTCATGGGATTAAGCCCTGATAAATTAGTTTATTATATAAGCAGTATACTAATTATGATGAAGTGAAAAATAGAACTAAGAGTATCAATACAAGTTACCATGTGGGTTTAATAAATTGAATTGCATGGTATGGGATAGATGATCTAAAATATGTCTGTATGGACACTGAAGAATCTAAGAAGCCAGTAACTGTTCAGTCCACAAGATTGGATTTCTATTCAATCCAATCTGGCCCTAAAATCTGGAGAATTCCTGAAGAGTGGGTGTTGTTTTCCACACATTAGAAGGCAAGGGAAAATGGTTACAATGTCAAGGAAGAATGACAACAGCAGTTATAGAGGCGAACAGCCATTTCACTCACCGGCAGGAGTGAAGGCAGACCAGTGGAAAGACACTGCTTTTCCCTCAGACCTCTTTATACCAGGGCTAGAGAAGAAATGTACTGCCATTCTGGGGAGTGTATTGTTCTTACAATAAGCCAATCTAGGATATACTCTTCTTTACTTTGATCTCTTTCTTTCATGTGTTTGTTTTATTTGGAGTATTCAAGAAAATGAAAGGTACACCAGTTGCCTGCTACTGAACATTATACTTTTATTTTTTTCCTTATTATTATTTTTATTACATTTTATTCACTTTGCACCCCTGCTGTAGCCCCATTCCTCATCTCCTCCAAGTCCCACCCTCCCTCTCTCTTCCTCCTCCCATGTCCTTTCACTAGTCCACTACAATATACTTTTTAAAGAAGCAGTTAAATATTCACCATTTTAAAAATATACTCGAATTGGGATATTCTGGTAGATTTTTTAAAAACTTGAGTTGATCAAAGAGAAGCCAACTGAGTTCATGATAGAGGCAGCCCTTGTTCCCTCACTCAGAGATCCTCATGGAGACTGAGCAGCCCAATCAGCCACATCTGAGCAGGGGTCTAGGACCTCTCCAAGCGCGCGGTCCTCCATTGGTGCATGAGTCCTTGCAGGACTCCGTGGGCTCGGATATTTTAGTTTTGTTGGTCTCCTTGTGGGGCTCCTGTCCACTCCATGCATCTCTATTCCCACCCCTTTCTTCTTCCATAAGACTTCCTGCCCTTTGCTCAAAGACTGGCCATGTGAGTCTCTTTGATCACTCACTCCTGATGATGCAGCCTTGCCAAGTCACGGAGGAAGAGGATCCAGGCAGTCCTGATGAGACTTAACAAGCTATGAGCCGAAGGCACTAGTGGAGAACTCCCCCTTTCAGTGGACTAGGGGAAGAGGGAGTAAGGGTAGAACTGAGGGTGAGTTGAGGGAGGGAGCTTCAACAGAGATATATAATGAATAGTGAAGAACAAAAATAAAAATGAAAATAAAAAATTGCAATTGAGTAGGAATTTGTAAAATTGAATTTATTTGAAATTAGCTATGACCGAATTTCTTCTGTATTTAATGATGTGTACTCACAAGTATGTAAGAGGGAAATCAATGAAACTATCCATATGAAAAGAAAGAATAATGGAATGGCATTTTTACTCTATGGAAACAGAACTAATTTGATATGAATGGTCATTTTGTTTTACTTCCTGGAGAAAAACAGTGTACATACACAGACAGATAAATCCTTTCCTAATTGAATCTGCTTTCTGCTATAAAGCCTAATGGAAAGTTTTCAAAAATGTCACCAAGAGAAAACCAGAGTTACCTCCTCAACAGACTGTGCTAAAATTTATCTTATTTTCAAAACTGCTTCTATTTGCAATTCCCACAAATTTATACTTAAATCTAGGCTTCACATAGTCTCAAATATACCCCAACCCTATAGGAAAAGACTAATTTTCATTCTAAATTTGGTGAATATTTAAACAATCTAAAAAATAGAAGACAGGAAATGATAAAACCTATCACACTTTTTGCAACTATTAGTCTTAAATTAAATATTAGAGAAAATTATTTATCCATCAGATAACTATGAAAGTATAATAATACAACAATCTACATAATCTTCTGTTTTCATTTCATGATATATTTCTATCAATTTAACTCTTTTCAACACAACAATTTCCAAATAAATTTATGAAGAACACAAATAGAGAATAGACAAAGGTTTGAATTAAAAGTGGTGCTCTCTACCCATTGGTGTGTTGAACACACGCCAATAGATTCATAATCAAGTATGGCTATTTTTTATAATTTTTTCATATTAATCACAGGTTATTTACTTTGTATCCCAGCCGTAGCCCCCTCCTTCATTCCCTCCCAGTCTCACCCTCCCTCTCTCATCGCCTCCCTGCCCTTCTCCAAGTCCACTGATAGCGGAGGTCCTCCTCCCCATCCATTTGACCATAGCTTATCAGATATCTTCAGAACTGGCTGCCATGTCCTCCTCTGTGTCCAAGCCAGGCTGCTCCTCCCTTGGGGTGAGGGGAGGTCAAAGAGCCTGCCACTGAGTTCATGTCAGAAATAGTCCCTGTTCCCCTTACTAGGGTACCCACTTGGATACTGAGATACCGTGGGCTACATCCGAGCAGGGGTTCTAGGTTGTATCCATACATGGTCTTTGGTTGGAGATACAGTCTCATAAAAGACCCCTGTGCCCAGATATATTTGGTCCTTGTGGAGCTCCTGTCTTCTCCAGGTCATACTAACTCCCCCTTCTTTTATATGATTCCCTGCACTCTGCCGAAGGTTTGGTTATGAGTTTCAGCATCTGCTTTGATATACTGCTAGGTAGAGTCTTTCAGAGGCCCTCTTTGGTAGGCTCCTGTCCTGTTACTTGTTTTCTCCTACTTCCAATGTCTATCCCATTTGGTTATTTTTTTTCAATAGAAACTTTTCTAAATTTTTGATGCATCAACTATCAGATATCCATTTCTTTGTCTTGTTCATTACAATATTTCTTTAGTATCTATTATATTTTAGTGATATATCAGTGCTTTGGCATGCAATAATGAAACACAATATGATATCCATATGTAATTTACATACTGTTTCTCATTAAACAATAACTCAAAAGCACAAAGTACAACTTAATAGGATTCTTAACCATATAGCTTTAGAGTTGATATCCACCATGCTTTTATATTTTATATCTGGATTCTTTGGATTGAGATAACTCATGAATGTCCTGGGTTTTAATTTCTCATAACTTGGACTATGTGAATCTATACTTTGTAGACATTAACACCAAGAATATATAAAAATGAGTAGACAGTTTGAAATAGTACCCAAAATTTAATACATACAATAAGCGATCAACATCATTATAAAATACATTGCTACTGGCTGGAAGTGTGGCTTGGGGAAAGTGCCTGTCAAGAATGCATGAAACGTTGACTCAAATAATATTTCTACAAAATAGTATGAAATGGTGAATTATTGAACTTAAGTTTTTTTTTATAATGATACATCTCAGACTTCAGAGGCAGGATATTAATGAATATAATTAAAAACATTGTATTGTTACAGTGGTAATTTTTTACTTCATCACTTAGCTTTAACCACTTTTTTGATTAGTGAACATGAAACATACATACACAGTACAAACATACATGCATACATATGTGTATATGTATTTTTCTAAGTCATTACCCAGATAACAGTTGTACTGATATTAATATTGTCCATTGAAAAAATTTATTTCTAATTATTATTTAGCTACTTAATACTGGATTCGTTCTCTTCCTTATGCAATTATATGCTTTTCAGAAGTAAGAAAATTCTTGAGGTCATTATCTACATAAACATTTTTAAAGATTTTACATAAAATAACACACATATATACACATATATTAGAACTTTGTCTAGTATCATCTGAATAAAAATAAAATAACATAATTTAAGCCAGATAATAAATAATATTTTGTCAAATTATTAGAAAAATGTGAATTATAAATGTCAATAATATACGACAGGTTATCAGAAAACTTATGCAACTAGAAACATTCAAACTAAAATGTGAGTAAAGCAAGAATCCAAATTCCAAGGGATTACATAGAAACTAAAACTAATTTAAGGTTTGAAAGTTATAATAATAGCTACATGCCAGATTAAAATTAGAAAAAGATGTTGTAACAAGATATCCAAATTTAAACCAGGTCCGTATGGATTTAATAATATCCTGAGATTCTCAGCAAATATAATTCACCAAAAGTTTCAGTTAAAAATCAAAATTGTTCAAAGCAAAACAAAGGAGAGTCTTCAGTTAAAATAATGATAAAATTCCTAGTTGTACTTAACATTAACTTATGATGATGAATAAGTTTTGATGAATAAACGCTTTTTCTCTTAAGTTCATAGTCTGCATGAATTGTGTACAATGCTTTTTATAATGAATGTTTTGGGAAAGAAGAATTGCAGGTAATAGCTTTATCCCTAATGATTTTGAAATATAAAAGAGAAAGTCAAGCAAGCTCTCAAATTAACATGAAAACTCTTCCCCATTTTTTCTTCTAAAGGGTATAGTGTGTCTGGCTTTATGTTGACGCTTTTGATCCACTTAGATTTTAGTTTTGTTTTTTGGAGGACATTGGCCCATCACTAAACTGTGTGTTTGTAGATTTCGGCTTTTGCTGTTCTCCCCTTTGACAGTTTTAAAGCTTTCCAGCTTCAACCTTGATGTCACTAAGATTCTTACATTATTAGAAGTTTTCTTCATTTGTCCTTATTTATACTAATCAGTTTGAATATTTACTACCCCTTGTATATAATAAAAAGAAAGATGTTTATATTAAAAAAAAAGATTTTAGTTTTGTGCAGGGTGATAAATATGGATCATTGGCACAGGAGACAATTTCTGAGTAGAACAGCAACAGCATAGTCCCTAAGATCAACAATCAATAAATGGAATTCAAGAAACTTAAAAACTTCTGTAAAGAAAAGGGCACTGTCATCAGAACAAAACAACAGCCTACAAACTAGGAAACGATCTTCACCAACCCTACATCTGACAGAGGGCTAACATACAGAATATAAAGAACTGAAGAAGTTAAACACCAACAAACTAAGTAATCCACTTAAAAATGGGGTAAAGAGATAAACAGAGAATTCCAAATAGAGGAATATCAAATGGCAGAGAAACACTTAAAGAAATGCTCAGTGTCTGGTCATCAGGGAGATGAAATCAGAACAACCCTAAGATTCTACTTTTCACCCATCAGAATGGCTAAGATCAAAACCTAAAGTGACAACATATGCTGGAGAGGTTGTGGAGAAAGGGGAACCCTTCTCCATTGCCAGTGGGAATGTAAATTTGTAGAACCATTTTGGAAATCAATTTGGTACTTTATCAGACAATTAGAAATAGTGCTAACTCAAGATCCAGCTATAACACTCCTAGTCATATATCCAAAAGATGCTCAAGTACACAGCAAGGACATTTGTTCAAACATGTTCACAGCAGCTCTATTTGTAATATCCAGAAGATGGAAACAAACTAGATGTCTCTCAACTTAGGAGTGGATACAGAAATTGTGGTATATTCACATAATGGAATAATACTCAGCAATTAAATACAAGAAAATCATGAAATTTTCAGGCAAATAGTGGGACCTAGGAAAGATCATCTTAAGTGAGGTATCCCAGAAGCAGAAAGACACAGGTGGTATATCCTCACTTATAAGTGGTTATTAGCCATATAATATAGGATAAACATGCTAAAATCTATACTTCTAAAATCTATACTCCTAAACAGCAAGGATGACCCTAGGGAAGATGCTCAATCTTTACTCAGAAGGACAAATGTGATAGTCATTGGAAGCAGGAGAAGACAGGGAACAGGACAGGAGCCTACTACAGATGACCTCTGAAAGACTACCCAGTAGGGTATTGAAGCAGAGGCTGAGACTCATAGCCAAACTTTGGCTAGAGTGCAGGGAATCTTAAGATAGAAAGGGGAGATAGAAAGACCTGGAGCTGAGAGGAGCTCCTAAAGGAGACCAACAGAGCCATAAAAACTGAGCCCTGAGGACCCTGAAGAGAATGGTACTCCAACCAAAGACAATGCATGGAGAGGACCTAAAACACCTGCTCAGATGTAGCTCATAGACTCAGTATCCAAGTGGGTTCCTAGTAAGAGAAGCAGGGACTTTTTCTGGCAGCTTCTCTAATCACCTCCCCCTGGGAGGTCCAGTCTTGCTAGGCCACAGAAGAAGACAATGCAACCAGTCCTGATGAGATGTGATAGGTTAGGGTAAAATAGAAGAGGAGGGAGAGGGGCATAAAGGGAGAAGAGGGAGGAAGGATGGGATTGGGAGGAGATGAAGGAGTGGCCCCAGCTGGAATACAAACTGAATAAATTGTAATAAATGATAATAATAATGAATTAAAAATTAAAGTGAAAACAGTATAGTGAGAGGCACATGAACTCCCTTGGTTTCATGGCTTCAGGATCCATTTGTAGTAGATGGCTGTCCATGGAAATGTGGACAAACGGTTAAAAAGTTGACCAAGACTTATTCCTACTATTATAAGTCATGTTAAAGGATTATGTTTGGGGAGGTTGTAAGCTTTAGGGTAGTACCTGCCATTGCTATTTTTATGCCTTGTGTTTTAGTTGATTTACATTATTATAAAAAAAAGATTGTATTAATAATTATCTTAAAGCAAGAGTGATGAAAGCCAAACAGAGTTGGATTTTTTTTTAAAAAGGTGGAAATTCAATTTCGTATATTCGTAATTTATTTATTTATATAGTTGTAACTTTATTTTTCTTTCCCCTTTCTTTTTTTTCTCATATTATCCTTGCCTGTTTTAATATAGTTATATGATGTTATTGGCTGATTTAGGCAATATTTTTTTATTTTTCTCTAAGAATTGTTTCTAAAAATGTCTCTGGAACAGGTTCTATAAGAACAAAACTGGTAGGGGAGGAGAAATCCTCCTTTCAGTGTACTAGGAAAAGAGGATGGGGAGAGGGAGGGACTGGGAAGAGTTGAGCGATGGGGTTATAAACAGGATATACAATGAATAACCTGTGAAAAATAAAAAAAAAATTATGGGTTTTTTGACAATTAGATAGAACTTGCTAAGAAAAACTATGTGTTTCCAATATTTACCTTGGGGAAATCTTTTAAACGGCTATTGCTTTGCAATATTTTCCCCCTCTCTCTTGTTAGCAAATTTGGTGTGTCAGTATTTTAAGAATGTGTTTATTCTATTTCACAAAGTTAAGGTTCTCTCTCTCCAATTGTCATTTTTCTAATACATTTCTGACCTCTGCCTTCCTCCTGTCAAAACTATTCACAGACATGTTTTTGTTTCTGTTATTGTTCATTCATTTCCTGCTTTTTGTGACAGGGTCTTGGGAATACTTCAGTGAGAAGTGTCCCCAGTAGGCACTGGTAACTCAGTTGGTGAACGTTTCTGGTGAGGTCAGTGTGGCCTTGAAGAAGAAAACAGAACACTGGGAGCTGACTTTGAGGCTTCACAGGCTTTCCCACTTCCTTTTTATTTACTCTCTCTCTCTCTGCTGCTTTTATCTGAGAGGTGTTATCCCAGCTTCCTGCTCTCACTACAATGCATATGGCTTGTTGCCACACCCTCTACCATTATGGATTCATCCCTCTGTAACTCTAAGTTCCAAAACTTTTCCATAAGACACTTTGATGATGATGTTTTAACACAACAGATCTCTAACTTTGACGTACATTTGTATTAACTCATTCTTTACAGTCTGGATTTTTTAACCTTCAGTTAAATACATAATTTTAGTTATTTTAAACCACTACTTTCTCTAAACTATGTCACAGACTCTAAATATCTTCCATTACCAGACTATCCCAGTACTTATGCATACACTTAACAAACTTGCTTAGCATCGTGATAGATGGTAGAATATTTCTTAGCATACACAAGCTCTTCAGTTTAATATCTAGGACATAAAGAAAAACAAAGCCTATAAGAGGACCCCTAAAACAGTAAAGTTGAATGTCACACAATGTGTTTGTTAAGATTGAGTAATATATGTGTTTTATACAAAACATGGTCAGTATGAGAGATAATGGAAGTAATTTATTATCTGCTCGAGCTAGAAAATACATATTTTTTATTTCCAGTCTTAAATTAAGAAGTTTATAGCTGCCCCAGGTAAACTAAAAAGTAAGGTAAATTTAGTCCTAAAAGCTTACCAAATAAACACACTGAGAAAAGTGAAAGCCTCTTGCACAGTGACACGATTTATGCTATATGCACACTTGTACAACATTGTCATTCTTAGGAGGAGTCAATAATTCTGTATGGATAGTGCCCCAATGTGTAATATTAAGACACATGTGTGTTTATATGCATATACATATATAGATGTGTAAACACAGTCATATAGTCATATTTGCTTCATCATCTAATAAAATTAGACATATTTATTAAGTTCCGTCTCTTTTTTTGTGAGATATAATCATTGTAGAATAGGCGACTTGAGCTAGTTAATATGTATTACTTCTTTGTGTGTGTTTGTTTTTTAATTAATTAATTATTTTTTTTCATTTTTTTAACTTTTATTAATTACACTTTATTCATTTTGTATCCCCCCATAAGCCTCTCCCTCCTCCCCTCCCAGTCCCACCCTCCCCCCAGCCCTTTCTGCATGCATGCCTCTCCCCAAGTCCACTGATAGGGGACATCCTCCTCTCCTTCTTTCTGATCTTAGTCTATCAGTTCTCATAAGAAGTGGCTGCATTGTCAGGGTTCTAGGTTGTCTCCATGAATGGTCTTTGGTTGGAGTATGAGTCTCTGGGAAGTTCCCTGTGTTCAAATTTTCTTGTTCTGTTGTTCTCCTTGTGGAGTTCCTGTCCTCTCCAGCTCTTACTATTTCCCACTATTACATAAAATTCCATTCACTCTGCCTGTCAGTTGGCCATCAGGCTCAGTATCTGCTTTCACAGTCTGCATGGCAGAGTCTTTCAGAGGCTCTCTGTGGCAGGTTCCTAGGTCGTTTAGAATCTCAGGTGTAGAAGATACAATGGAAGAAATCGATGTATCTGTCAAAGAAAATGTTAAATCCAAAAAATTCCTAACACAGACCGTCCAAGAAATCCAAGACAATATGAAAAGACAAAACCTAAGAATAGTAGGTATAGAGGAAAAAGAAGACTTCCTTCTCCAAGGCCCAGAAAATATTTTCAACAAAATCATTGAAGAAAATTTCCCCAAGTTAAAGGAGAAGCCAATAAGAATACATGAGGCCTACAGAACACCCAACAAATTTGACCAGAAAAGAAAATCCTCCCGCCGCATAATAATCAAAACAGTAAATATACAGAACAAAGAAAAAATACTAAAAGCTGCAAGGGAAAAGGCCAAGTAATATATAATGGCAAACCCATTAGAATCACACCTGACTTTTCAACAGAGACTATGAAAGCCAGAAGGGCCTGGACGGATATCATGCAGACCCTAATTAATTTATTTTTTTAATCAATTACAGTTTATTCACATTGTTTTCCAGCTATAGCCTCCCTCCCTCATCTTCTCCCAAGCCCCTCCCCAAGTCTACTGATAGAGGTGGTCCTCCTCCCCTTCACTCTGACCCTAGCCTATCAGATCTCATCAGGACTGCATGCATTGTCCTCCTCTGTGGTCTGGTAAGCCTGCTCCAGCCTCAGTGGGAGGTGATCTAAGAGGCAACCACTGAGTTCATGTCTTTAGGTGTACATATTTTAGTATGTTTAAAAATGGCAAACATGTCAAAAGCAATATACGGATTCAATACAATTCCCATCAAAATATCAGCACAATTCTTTAGAGACCTTGAAAGAACAATTCTCAATTTCATATGGAAAAACAAAAGACCCAGAATTACTAAAATAATCCTGTACAGCGACAGGTCATCTGGAGGCATCTCCAATCGTGATCTCAAGCTGTACTACAGAGCAACAGCAATAAAAACTTCATGGTACATGCACAGAAACAGTATGGTGGATCAATGGAATGGAATAGAAGGCCCAGAAGTAAACCCGCATACCTACAGATACTTGAATTTTGACAAAGAAGCCAAAACTATACAATGGAAAAAGACAGCATCTTCAACAAACAGTGCTGGTCTAACTGGAGGTGTATGCATAGAAAAATGCAAGTAGACCCATACTTAAAACCCTGCACAAAACTAAATTCTGAGTGTATCAAAGACCTCAACATAAAACCAGACACACTAAATTGGTGAGAAGAATAAGTGGGGAAGAGCCTGGAACTCAAGGACCATGTTTAGAGAAGACCTAGAACTCCTGCTCAGATGTAACCCATGGGCAGCTCAGTGTCCAAGTATGTATTGCAACTTTGTTCATAATAGTCAGAATCTGGAAACAACCTAGATGTCCCTCAACAGACCTAAAGAAGCTATACAACACAGAGGACCCTAGGGAGTTTGCTTAATTTTCATCCAGAAGGCAAACAGGATAGTCAACGAAAGTAGCAGAAGAGAGGTAACAGGATGGAGTCTATCATATATGTCTTCTGAAAGACTCCACCAAACAGGGGATCAAAGCAGCTGCAGAGACTCACAGCCAAACTTTAGACAGAAAACAGGGAGTTTTATGGAAGAAGGGGGAGGGGAATAGAAGGACCAGGAGGGGAGAGGATCTCTACAAGAAAACCCCCCAAAACACAAAATATCTGGGCTCAAGGAGGACAGCAGAGACTGATGCATCAACCAAGGACCAAGAATGGAGAGGACCTAGACCCCCTGTTCAGGTATAGCCCACAGGCAGCTCAGTCTCCATGTTGGTCAGTAGTAACCAGAGCAGGGGCAGACACAGGTATGATTGCCTGCTCTTTGACCATATCCCCCTTGTGAAGTGGCCTAACTGGCCCACAGAAGAGGAAGATCCAGGCAGTCCTGAGGAGATGTGATAGGCTAGGGTCAGATACTATGGGAGGAAGATTCTCCCTTTCATTGGACTAGGGGAGGGGCATGGAAACAAGACAGAAGGATGGTGATACCAAAAGGAGATGAGAGGGATGTAGCTAAAATTGAGATATAAAATAGATAAACTGTAAAAAATAAAAATAAAATAAAAGTGAAAAAGAAAAGGAACCTTAACTGAAAGCATATCCCATCCTCAGAAAGGGAACAGGGATTGTCTCTGATGTGAACTCAGTGGCTGGTTCTTTGATCACTTCCCCCTGAGGTGGGAGTAGCCTTGCCTTGCCACAGAGGAGAACAATGTAACTAGTCCTGGTAAGACCTAATAAGTTAGGGTAGCATGGAAGGGGAGGAGGACCTCCCCTATCAGTGGACTTAGAGAGTGTCATGGAAGGAGATGAGAGAGGGAGGGTGGGATGGGAAGGGAATGGAGGAGGTGGCTACAGCTGGGATACAAAATGAATAAACTGTAATTAATATATGAAAAATAAAAATTTAATTAAAAAGAAGAAAGGCTTGGATCAAGTGCTAGTGTAGTAATTTCTGTGAGAAGGCAGGACATATATCACAAATATACTTTTGTCTGTGTAATACCAAAAGAGAACTGAGCCATTTGATAATTGCCAGCATCTTTCTCTCAAAGCTTACCAGGACCATGAGTCATTGTTTAGGTGACAAGATGTCAGGATGTGACAAGATATCCCAGTTATATAACATGGCAAGGAACTTAACTCAGTTCTAATGCTGAAAAATACAAGCCAACGTAAAAATAAAAATGAAATAGGTCTTCCCTACTGCATTTGATGAAAAGATATCAAACCACTTCATAAAGTGCTTCTATTTTTCAAATGTGCAAACTCAAAATCTGAGCCAAAAATCAGGAGCCTTTAGAGAGGACGACGTAAATGTTCCCTTACTGTTTTATACACAGTCTTCAAAAAACCTGGCAAAAGAACACAGCTCTGTCAGAGTGCCACAGAAAGCAGGAGGGAAGCATTCTGTTTTTATTAAAAACAGAAGTCTTTAGTTGAATAAGAATTAAAATGTCGAGGAATATTGTACTTTTATATTAACGCATCCTCTTTTTTTGCTTAAAGATTGTGTGCCTCTAAGCAGGATGTGCAGTCAAGAAGAAAATAGGCTTTTTTTATACAGGGTGAAATATAGAGAATGAAAAATGAACACTTGTAAGCTTTAAAGTTAACTAAGATCATATAAATGAAAGGAAATCTAGTAGTGAAACAAAACAGGCATTTGTGAAAACTGATGAAAATAATTTATTAACTCATTTTTAAAAGAGAAAATAAATTCGAGAGTCATTATTGACTTTGAAATTTTCAGGAACTTGAAAAGCATATAACCCGCTGTCTTAAAAAATGATCAGTTGAAAGGTAATAACTGACCATGCAATTTATTGTTCTAAGTAACTATCACAATTATCAATAATGTAATAGAATTTATAATAAAACTTTTGCTTATTATACGGATTATAGAATATTTGTTAAACAAATTACCTATGAAACTCTTTGCCCAGTTACTAAAAAACTTTTAAAATAGAAATTAGAAACTCAATATATTACTGATATTTGTAGAGTATTATTTTTTTAAAAATAGCTTTACAATTTAGTTAAAGAGACTTGAACAACCACTTTGGAAATCAATCTGGTGCTCTCTCAGAAGATGGGAATTGCTACCTCAAGACAGAGCTAAACCACTCCTGGTCATATACCTAAAAGATGCTCCACCATATAACAAGGACATTTGCTCAACTCTGTTCATAGCAGCTTTAGCCATAATATACAGAATCTGGAAACACCTAGATGTCCCCCAACAGAAGAATGGATAAAGAAATTGTCATGCATTTGCACAATGGAATACTACTCAGCAATTAAAAACAAGGAAATCATGAAATTTGCAGGCAAATGAATGGAACAAGAAAAGATCGCCCTGAGTGTGGTAACCCAGAAACAAAACACATGCATGGTATTTATTCACTTATAAGTGGATATTAAGCATATACTGCAGGCTGACCATACTAAAATCCACAGAACTAAATAATCTAAATAACAAGGAGGACCCTAGGTAACATGCTTAATTCTCATTCAGAGGGCAAATACAATAGACACTGAACATGGTTGAAGAGAGGGAACAGAATCGAGGCTACCATGAAAGTCCTCTGAAAGACTCCACCCAGTAGGGGATCTAAGCAGATGCTGAGAATCACAGCCAAACTTTGGGCAGAATCTAGGGATTCCTATGGAATAGTGGAGGGATAGAAAACCCTAGAGGGGACAGGAGCTCCACACTGAGACCAACAATGCCAAAAATTCTGGGCCCAGGGGACTTTCAAAAACTGACGCACCAACCAAGGACCATGCATAGAGAGGACCTAGACCCCCTGCTCAGACATAACTGATAGGCTGTTCAGATTCCTTGTGAGTTCTCTAGGAAGGGGAGCAGAGGATGTCTCTGAAATGGATTCTGATGATGGCTTTTAGATCACTTTCTCCTGTCAGGGTGGCTTTTCCAGGCCACAGAGAAAGAAGATCTAGGCATTCCTGATGAGACTTGATAGGCTGGAGTCCTAAGGAGGACCCTTGGGAAGATGTGTAATTCCTCACTCAGAAATGCAAACAGGATAAACAAACAAGAAAAGTAGGAGAAGACAGGGGACAGGACAGGAGCCTACTACAAAGGGCCTCTGAAAGACTGTACCCAACAGGGTATAGAAGCAGATGCTGAGACTCTGCCAAACTTTGTGTGGTATTTCCCTCACCAAAAGGGCACTGCTGTCTGAGGACATCGAATTGTCTTCATAGAAGCCTGGGTCATTTGAGAATTTCCATGATACTCCCTATTCCAATAGCTTAGTTGAATGCAACCCAGTGTATTTATTGGAATCCTCCTTTGGTGATGAGAGATACTCACTTGGAACTCCATCGCCTCCATTAGTATGAGATCTTATTAAGATCACTGTCAAATATTTTAGCAAGTTGGGATCCTCTAGTTTTCCATTTCATGTGTCAAATGCCTCTGAATTTCAGCTGTCTTTTTCCACATTCCTTCTCCCAATCTTATTTCTCTTTCCCTCCCCCTCCCACATCATCCTTCCATTCCCTTTCTTACCTACCCTAGCCCACAATTAAGATATCTTCATTGTAACTAACCTCTGAGTGTCAACAATTTGTAGGTCAATTTAATTTAATTTAACTAGTGGCAACATCTACATATAAGCAAATACCATATTTGACATCCTCAGTCTGGGTTACCACATTCATGATGGCTTTTTAATTCCATCTATTTGCCTGCAAGTTTAATTTTTTCATTTTTTAAAACAGCTGAGTAAATACTCCATTGTATAAATGTGCCACATCTTTTTGTTGTTGTTGTTTTGTTTTTCCTTTTTATCTATTCTTCTGTTGTGGGACATCTAGTTTGTTTCCAGTTTCTGGCTATTATGAATAGAGCATCAATGAACATGTTTGAAAAAGTGTTCTTCTGGGAGGCTGGAACAGCCTTTGGGTAAATGCCTAAGAATGGTATAGCTGCAAATTGAGGTAGATCAACCCCCAGTCTTCTGAGGAAATTTCACACTGATTTGAATGGTGGCTGCATAGGATTGCACTCTGACCAGCAACGGAGGAGTGGTTCCCTTATTTCACATGCTTTGCAGAATAAACTATCATTTGCGTTATTTATCTTAGCAGTTCTGGTATGTGTAAGACGGAAACTCAAAATAGTTTTGGTTTGCATTTCCCTGATGGTTAAGGATGTTGAACATTTCTTATAGTGTTTCACAGCCATTCTTTATTGAGAATTCTTTTTACATCTATCTCTAATTTTTAACTGAATTATTTGTTTTTTTCTGATATCCAGTTTCTTGAGTTCTTCATATATTTTAGAAATTAGTCCTCCATCAGATGTAGAGTGGGAACAACAACAAAAAGAATTTTCACATTTTGTAGGTTTCCCCTGTGTCTGAATAACCATGCCCTTTGCATTACAGAAGCTCTTCGGTTTCATGAGGTCCCATTTATTGTTAAGCTTAGTGCCTATGCCAAATGTGTTCTCTTCAGACTTACTCCATATTCTAGATGGCATGAGCTATCATTTGTGTTATTGCTCTTAACCATTCTGATATGTGTAAGATGGAAATTCAAAACAGCTTTGAACCGCATTTCCCTGATGGCTAAGGATGTTGAACATTTCTTCAAGTGTTTCTCGGCCATTTGAGGTAATTCAAATTTGAGGTGTGAATGAAATGAATATCATATTGATAGATTTTTCTGTCTGCTTTCTTCTGTGTGGCACAATTTGTCTTCTATCATAACAAATTGTTTATCTTTTCTCATGTAAGATAAGTTTAAACTTGTTTGCTTAGTTATAAGATCAATTCTCTCTCTGCCCTTCCCTCCTTCCCCTTTGTCCTTCCTTCCAACCTCCTTTCCTTCCAACTTCTCTACCTTCCTTGATTTGCTTCTGAAAAAAAATCATTTAATTAGACCTTTCTCATATCATTCTCCTACATGTATATATGTATGTACGTTTGTATGCATGTATTTACTTTATTGTTTATTTGAGATCATAATATAATTTCATTTATCCTTTCCCTACCTTCACCACAGATTTCAAATACATGGCCTTTCTTTCATCAATTGCATTTGCATGCATATCTGTATACATATATATTCTCAAATACAAATTTCAGTCCATGTAATGTTACTTGTGTGTATGTTTTCAGGTCTGTCCACTAAGCACTGAACAAGCATTTGGTGTGCTTTGCCCTTGGAAAGCCCATTTCTTCTGCTCCTATTTTTCCTGTTCCTTGAAGGTTTGCTTGTTTGTTTGTGTGTGTGTGTGTGTGTGTAAGGCTGAGGCCTCCTGAGTTTTTACCCTCTTCACTTTAGCATGTCCATTGGTGTCATCCTTGTTCATCTCATATTTGGGCAAACATGTTGGTAAGATATTACAGGTATAGCTTCTGGTATTACTAAAAGACACTGTCTCCCAATAAAATCTCTGATCCCTTCTCTAGTTTTTATATTCTTTTTGTCACTTACATGTTAAAAAGTTTCTTTCAATATTTTCTATAAAACTGATCACTGAATTTCAGGAAAAAAAGTTATATAACTTATGAGTATTTTGTACTCAGTAAATTTTCCAAGTGAAGTTCTCCAAATGGGTATATATAAGTACTTGCATAGCTATTTATAAGTTTGTATTTGGTCTCCCCATTGGACTTTGTTTAAGTCCTTATTACTTGGCAAAGCGTTTTAAAAAAGAAAATTAAAAAAATAATTTAAACAAATTATCTTCAGAAGGGTTTATTAGAGATTAAAATAATTACTAAACATGGCAATATTGCAAACCAAAATTAATTCAGAAAAGCCCAGTCAGCAGCAGCATGTGCATTGAAGCTTTTAAAGAAATTGGGACGAGAGCATGATGTGGTATAGTTTAATGATGCCATATTTGGGGGTAGGATGAAAAGATGCTTTTAAACTGTTCATAGTTTGACCAAATGAGCAGCTTTGTGATTAATAGAAGGTTGGCTTTTGGTAAGAGGCTGAAGCAACTATTTCTTACAAAAAATATCCTGAAATTAAATACTGATGTGAGTAAACAATTCATGCTGTATTTTATTATAGAAACTCAAAAATTGGACCCAACTTTAGACTAATGCTTTCTTGATTTTTTTTTAAATTACCCTTAAAGTTGAATCTTAGGATAAAGACAACAATCAAGACTAAGAATTTCTAAATTGTGATAGTGACTTAATATAATAATTATTTAAAGTAATAAAGAAAGGTGATTATTCCCTAGAATTATAAGGCAATAAAAACACCTTGACATAGAATCATAAAAATAAGAAGGAAGCTGTGAGGCATGACTGGACTGAACATCTTTTTCTTTGTAGCTGTCTATCACATCTTCCTGCTGATAAAAATAACCAGCTCTAAGTCTGCTATTTTTTAATGTTCATAATGTGTGTTTTAAAGTTCTGTTTATTAAAAGAATGAAGCATGTGTGCATTGGGTAACTATAGCTTGCAGCTCTGTGCATTCCTGTTTCCTCCCAACCTTCTTATCCTCTTCCTACTTGTATTCCCTCATTGAGTTCTAGCTCCCTTTTTCATATCTCTATACTTTATTTCACTGTCTTTATAACAGTCCTGGCCCAAAACCCATTCTTCTTTTGGCTCTGGCTTGTGTCTTGCTTTCTTTCTGGCTGTAAGCCCTGTTCTCACTATCTCAACCATTCCAACTTTAGCAACTTCTGTAATACTATAATCCATCCTCCATCTAAAACAAAATTTGCATTCTAATCTGAAAGTCTCCACCGTAACGTAGCCAGTCCCAACTGTCTAATACAGACTGTGATTTCAATCACAGAAACTTCTCAAGATTCACTCAAACATACAGAGATAAAGTTAGTTTTATTACTGGAACATTTTTTATTATCATTTTGACTTCCAAATGTTTTAACTTCTTTGTACCACCCACCCTAAAAATCACAAAAGAAAAGAGAAAAAAAAAAACTAAGCTTCTTTGCTCTTCTTTACTCCCAAGATAATTTAAAAACTACTAGTTTTTTTTTCTTGGCTTAAATAATTTTATTTAAAATCAGCACCATATTCTAAAACTAGTTTTGAGTTTGTTTTTTTTTTTAATTTTTTATTTAACTTTTATTAAATACACTTTATTCCTTTTGTATCCCCCCATAAGTCCCTCCCTCCTCCCCTCCCGGTCCCACCCTCCCCCCCTTTCTGCATGAATGCCTCTCCCCAAGTCCACTGATAAGGCACGTTGGGGTTGGCTACCAAGAGGCTATTTTAAGCTGTGGGCTGGCTTTCCCCAGGGTCAGAAGATTGTCCAAGGTTCCTGAATAAACTGCATTGAGAAGAACAAAAAAAAAAAAAAAAAAAAGATCAGAAAGAAGGAGAGGAGTTTGTTTTTTTTTAATCAAAACAAAACAATTTGAATCCTAATTTGAAAGGAAATCGCCAAAAGATGTTTACTGCTCAAATAGGACCTTATTTCTTTTTCTTTTTAAGTTGCAAATCATAATACCACATTGTCTCTTAGTAATTTCTTTCAACTCCTAACAGCATTCTTGGAAGCATAGAAACTTCTTTCTTGTTTCTTATATTTAGTTTGCTGATTTTTCTTTTTACTTTCCAAGAAAAGATGTCATTCATTGTATTTCTTTGGCTTCTCTTGCTCTTTCAGCTACAGAAATTCTAGCCTTGTACTCCCTCAGTGAAAGCTCAGGTTTATTCACACCCACACCCACACACACATCTCCAGAGAAATTCATACTTCATTCTCCTCAAACTAGGAAACATATAGATGCATTCAACAGAAAACATACTTTAATAGACCAGGGAATTTTCAATGTTCAGTTGTTTCTCAAGTGTACAGCCAATTCAGAAATTCCTCTTACTAGATTGGTGAGGCCTTTAGATAGATGATCCTCATGACATAAAAAGGACAAGATTCTGTCTAAGGAAAATATCCCACTGTAGAGTTCTGGCCATTCCAAGACAAGAAGAGGCTTGAGAATGGCCAAATATAGAAGGTCATGGATGATATGCCTCTCAGAGCCTTCACCTCTGATGTGGGCAGAATGAAATTGGCACATGCCCCCATGTCTTACAGCGGAACCTGTGCCATTGAGGCTTTTGGTGCAAAACTGCTTTCCACTCTCCATTCTGAACTCTTTTTTTCATACTTTTAAAAATTTTCAGAATCAACTGACTACATTAATTTTTTCCTTGAACTCCAACTGTAAAAGTGCTCTCTCGGTGCCTTGCTCTGGCATAAGTCTTCACACAAATCCTCAGCAAGGTACGGTCTGAGGATTATAATTGCACTAGAAATTCTTATGTAAATAATTATGAAAACTGAAAACAATAAATGTAATTATTTTCCTTTACTTCATCATGCTGATTTGTAAGAAATAATTCATAAGCATATTTAGTTCATACTTACATTTGGCAATTTTTATAGTCACTTAAGTCAAATTCTTCCACACTTGATAAATATTTCTGCATAGAGGAATCTTTTTCCTTTTTTTATTTATTTATTCCTCACTCTTATATTATATCCCAACCACACTTGCCTCTTCCTTCTCCCTCACGGTTCTTCCCCCTACCTCCTCTTCCAATCCACTATAACTTATTTCCTTTCAGAAAAGGGCAGGCCTCCCAGGAATATCAACCAAACATAGAGCATCAACTTCAATGGGACAAAGCAATCTCCTCTTATTAAGGCTGAGAAGGAGAAAAAGGATCCTCAAAGCAGGCAGATGAGTCAGCGATAGCCCCAGCTCCCACTGTGAGCAGCCCCACATGGAGACTAAGCTAAACGTAACATATAAGCAGGAGGCCTAGTCAGACGTAGGCAGTTCCTCTGCGTGTTCATTCAGTCTGGGAGCCTCGGTGAGACCAAGCTAGCTTATTCTGTGGGGTTTTTTGTTGTAACCTTGACCCCTACAGTTTCTTCCTCTCCTTCTTCTGCAGCATTCCCCAAGCGCCACCTAAAGTTTGGCTGTGGGTTTCTGCATCCGTTTCCACCAGTTGCTAGATAAAGCCTCTCTGGTGGCAATTATGTTAGGCTGCTGCATGCTAGTACAGCAGAAGATAATCACTTCATCTTCATATTATATCAATATGAATAGTTGAGTAATTAAAATGATACTGTATGTATTTACATATTTATGTGTTTGATATTGAAAATATTTAAGTTAATTATGTATTTGTGTTATTTCTGGTTTTGCAGAAGTGATCTGAAATAGAGATAATAAAATGGCCACAGGCTTAGTAAATGGCACTGTCAAAAGAATCAAGAGTTTTGTAAGTTTCTGCCATGCCCAACAGTGTTATATAAATTGCTGCATTTAACAATATTATGGAAAAATTAAAACATTTCCATTAAATAATTTGTGTTGTACAGAACAAAAGCCTTCCAGATAATATGATATTTGGCAGCATAATAAGTTAGCCAAAGGAAGGAGGTTTTTGTGGTCATATATTTCCCATCAGCACTTGTACCAAAATGTCTGGCATTCCCTAGTGGGTATCTATAAATGTCATATCTCTAAAGATTTACACATCTACTA
Organism: Rhombomys opimus; assembly: GCA_010120015.1. Classification (NCBI taxonomy): domain Eukaryota; kingdom Metazoa; phylum Chordata; class Mammalia; order Rodentia; family Muridae; genus Rhombomys; species Rhombomys opimus. The sequence goes on from REGO01000339.1 coordinate 660,505, forward strand.
GTATCTTAATAAAATGCAGAAAAATATACACTGCACAATATTTATATTGTAAAACCCCATATTTGACACCTCTCTGTACACTACGCATTGAATCTTCATCTTTTCCTTGAATGAATTGCACTTATTTCACACTTTTTCTTCATATAGTGCCCAACCACACATATATATTTCTGTAATACATATATATATATATATATATATAATATAGATATATATAAAAGTACAGTGTCCTGGAAGCTTTCTATTACCCAGAAGAATCTGACAGGTTAATAATTGAAAAAACAAAACCAATCGCTGATGATTACTTTATTTCCACAACTATGGAGGTAACTGGTATGGATAAAGCCTACATGGCAATGTGAGGTGACTTTTTTACATTTTATGACTGACTCAATTATGTTCTATTATCAGTGGTTAGGCCTTCCTGCCTAAACAGAATAGACAAGGGAAGCATTAGAAGAGAAGGAACAGAACTGGAGTTTACCACAGATGTCCTCTAAAAGACTCCACCCAGCAGGGTATTGAAGCAGATGCAGAAATTCACAGCCAAACTTTGGAGAGAGCACATTAAGTCTTATGGAAGAAGGGGGATTTAAAAGGAACAGGAGGGGACAGGAGCCAATCAAGGAGACCAACAAAGCCAAGCAAAGAAGGTCCCAGAGGGCACTGCAGACTGATACATCACCCATAGACTCCCTGCTCAGATGTAGTCCATAGACAACACAGTTGCCATGTGGGTTTCCTAGTAAGAGGAGAGACAGACTCGGACATGAACTTGGTTGCCTGCTCCTTGGCCACTTCTTCCTGGTGAGGTGACCTAGCCAGCCTGCAGAGGAAGAGGATCCAGTCAGTCCTAACGGGACCTGATAGGCTAGGGTCAGACAGCAGAGGAGGAGGACTTCCACTATCAGTGTACTAAGAAAGAGGGATAAGGAAGGAAAATGGAGGGAGAGTGGGAGTGGGACTGGGATACAAAGTGAACAAACTTTAAATAATAAAAAATATAAATAATAATGATAAAGAGAGAAAGAAAGAAAGAAAGAAAGAAAGAAAGAAAGAAAGAAAGAAAGAAAGAAAGAAAGAAAGAGGAAGCTTTTTCCTGGCACTTGTCTGTATTTTTTATTATATATATTTTGTAATATATATATTATATTTTGTAATAATATTCATGCATATATCCTGCAATGTACTACACATTTTTAGATGTCTTACTCATTTCATTATTATTATTTTATAATTTATTCATTTTTTATTCCAGCTGTAGCCCCCTCCTTCTTCTCCTCCAGGTCCCACCCTTCTTCCTTCCTTCTCTGCTCTCACCCTCCTCTAGTCCACTGATAGGGTTACTCGTTTTTAATAAATTGACAATAGTATGTTCTTTCCAAACCAAAGAAAATAAAAACAAGAGATCTGTGAGAATATCAGCTACCCTTTGTTGCTCTTTAAAATTAGCTGAGTCATGCATGACCATTCACAACATGTATAATTAAAACTATTCAGCCAAACTTATTAAATTATCTATACATAAATTGCTTTGTAAAAGCAAGCAGTTTAATCATTAACACTTTTGTTCACTTGCTTTTTCCAAGACAATACTTTGTTACCATAGTTAATAAACAGAAAATGTATGTCCATTATGCAATGTTTAATTATACAGTTATTGGTAAAATAATTCTGATAAATTAAGATTCAGTGTTAACTCAGTGAAAGCACAAATGGGTCAATTAACATAGATTATAGTAAAGAATTCTGCTGAACTAATGTATAATTTCAATTTATTAGGAACAAGAACCATGATTATTGCTCATAGTGATAATAAGCTAATCACTGACAATGCAAGATAAGCATCAAATATTTGGATATTTCTTTGCTATACTTGCGTCTTGTTTATTCAATGAGTATATTTACAGGCTATTAAAATTCATAGTAATTGCTTAATTACACAGAAAGAAAGATATGTGAAATAAGCCAAAGGGAAGTATAGAGATAACATAGTTATGTAGGGACAAGAGGTTAAGCAGCATAACTGCATAACAATAGACACATTACAGCAAAAGGTAGTAAGTGCTGTCTGACCAGTGCAGTTACTTAAAGAAACCAGGCCACAGAGGAAGACAATGCAACCAGTCCTGATGAGACTTGATAGGCTAGGGTCAGATAGAAGAGGACCTCTCCTATCAGTGGATTAAGAGAGGGGCATAGGAGGAGAAGAGGGAGGGAGGATGGGACTGGGAGGAGATGAGAGAGGGGGCTACAGCTGGGATACAAATTGAAAATTTTGTAATAAATAAAAAATAAAATAAATCCTTTCATAGGACCCTTTAGAGTAGGCTCCCATCCTGTTTCTGGGCAGAGCACAGAAAGTCTTATGGAAGAAGAGAGGGGTGGGGTTAGAGAGACATGAAAGGGACAGGAGCCCCACAGGGAGACAAAATAAAATATCTAAGCCCAGGGAACCCGGCAGAGACTGATGCACCAATGAAGGACCATGCATGGAGAGGACCTAGACCTTCTGTTCAGACGTGATCTATTGGCAGCAATGTCTCCATGTGAATCTCTGAGTGACCGGAGCAGGGACTGCCTCTATCAGGAACTCAGTTGACTCATCTTTCATGACTCACACTGGTGATGCAGCCTTGCCAGGCCACCTCGGAAAAGGATCCAGGCAATCCTGGTACAATTTAACAAGCTATAGGCAGATGGAGATAGTAGAGAACTCCCCCTTTTAGTGGGCAAGAGGAATGGGATAGGGGGAAGAGAGAGGGAGGATGAGACTGGGGGGAGTTGAAGGAGGTTTCTTCAATCTGGATATATACTGAATAACTTGTGAAGAAGAAAATATAATAGAAATTTAAAAAGATATTGCACTACGTACCACTAGTTTGAGATATAATAAAAAAACCTGAAATTCCAAGATTTATATCGAATATCACTTCTGCACCACTGTAAAACTGAAAAAATATGTCAAACCATTACATGATGGGACCAGATATCTACTTACTTTTATCAATGTGTTTTATATTATATTTCAAATTACTGATTATCATCCTTTCATTTTAGTTTAAAAAATAAAATAAAAAGAAAAGCAGACAGGTAGGTAGCTGTTGGTTCAATGAATGATTAGCATATGTGAGTCTGTGAGTCTCTAGTTAAAAGTTTACTACCATTGTTGTATCAAGAAATGGTTAAGATTTCACAGAAGTATTTTCATAATAACTCTATTACCTGTTGGTCTGAGTCCCCCTCTCAAAGTTTTCTCTTCATGGCTACCTTTGTATAGTTGTGACTGGAGGCAAAAATGATGACATGAGAAAGTTTGCACGCATAAAACACAGTCAGATGTCTGTATTCTGTATGGGTAAGTAATAAATATTTCAGTTTATAAATAATGATGAGATTTTTTCTTATAAATCATATATTTACACATATACAATATCAATGTGTATTACATCAAGATAAATTAGTATGTAATTTGAAAATGGTAGAAACTTAAATATTTTAATTTTATTTTGTATCATTACATCATATTTTTTTATTATCAAACTTTTCTTTAGTTGTTATTTTGTTAGCTCAGTATATTACTTTATAGCCAAGGCTAAACTCAAGTCCCTGCCATACTTACTGTTTCAGACTTCAAAGTGAGCAAGTTGTAAGTTTGAGCTACTGTACCCTTATAATATCTTTCTTATTAAAATGGAAATTCACAATAGAATTATATAGCAACGGTTAGGCTAACTTTATATATTCATACTTAGAAAACATCCAAAAATAGTTTACTTATTTTTCTACAGATTTTTTAATATTATTCAATAATTTAGTTCTTTCAAAGCATATTAATTATATTAATGTGAACACTAGAAACTCATTTTGTTTTCTGTCTTCAAATGAACATATCTGAACTGAGAATGATCCTGGAGCTATATGTTAAGTACAGCTTTCATATATAGCAAAAGGAGGTGAAAAATCTGTCATAACAAAAAAGATTGTAAATATTCCTTGAGTAAAGGGAAAGGTAAGAATAATACTGAGATTAAAGCCATAAATGGATCAGTTAAGTACTAAAATGGTGGTGTGTGGAAGATGACCCTCTCCTTCAGAGCTGAGTATTTCTTTATTTTATGCAGCGTGGTCAGGAAGTTTGGACAGATTGATACAGCCAGAGATATGATACGTTCTTCCTTTAAGCCACTGCATTGAGAACTCATTTAAAATTTGTCTGCTTGTGCCACATTTAGTGATAACGTTAATATTACATGTAATACTACATAATGTAATAAATATATAGTTTTATAATTATATATTATTTTCTTATATAGTATAGTATAAGTGCTAATTACCTCAAATAACAATGTTTTAAATCAATAAAATTAGTTTTGGTTTTTGTAAGAATTTGAGTATGAAATTAAATAACTTGCAAATCTTACCTAATGTTCAAGTAACATTGACAGAGAGAGACTTCTTTCTTAACCCTATGTCCATTGTCTCAGGATCATATATTTCAATGTGCCAATGAGCAAAACTGTATAAGATGATCTCCTGAGAGAAGAGTGAATATCTGAACTGAGTGTCCTAGTAAGCTATCATGAAATTATCAGGAGTTTTGATGTGTAAAAATATCATTGTCATAGAAGTCATAATTCAAAAAAGGTTCTTAATGTGAGCACTATTTTCCACTATTTTTTTTTGGTTAATTAAATAAATCCCAGTGTCTGTGTGGTGATTTGGTTATACAGCTGTTTAGGACTAACAGCGGCATTGCTAAAAGATAAACCAACAGTAAATATTAATAGTCACTTACTACAAATAGTGCCCAACTAATCTAGGTATTCACACTCTTTAAATCATACTTTATCATAATTTGGTGGGGGAATAAGCTCCCAGTGATAAAACCCAAACTTAAAACCTAAAAACTCCCAGGTCAATTACTGTCTCTTTAAGAGAGACTCTTAAACCACCCAGGAGCAAAAGATAGCCTGGGATTTAGGGGTGCACAAGCATGGCTCCTTGATACTGTGGCTGGCTCAACTGGCTCAGCTCCACAGCCATGGCAGGAAAGAAAGGAAATAGAGGCAGACAAACTTTTAGACAAAGTTTAGCCTAAAACTTCATCTAAACAAAACAAAACAAAACAAACAAACAAACAAACAAAAAAAAAACAATTGCCATGGGAGAGGGTGTTTTAATCTCTTTTGGTTTCTTTTGGCTGTCATAGTCATGGATCTTGTTGTAATATGTTTAATATTGATGGTTCTTCTCCAAGAAAGTTCAAGGAGAAAATGAGGAAAAAAACAAGGATTGGAATACTAAGTTACAGACAAGAAAATGGGCACTCTTCCTAATAAGTAGATTAATAATGGCTAAAATTCAAAGCTCTCTGGCTGCAAGATGTTCGTCAGCTCTTTCTAGTAAGGGTCCACCAATTCACTGAAACATCAACTAAAATAACCAACTGGGCTTTTTTTGTTACAGTGTAAATTGACACAATTGACCCCAAACTTAACATTTTCTTGTCTCTTTGCTTGATTTTCATTTAAAGGCTTTGAGTTACATCGATGTTAATTTGAGAAAAAAACAAAACAAAACAAAACAAAACAAAACAAAACAAACAAACAAACAAAAAAAACATTAAAACAAGTTGGTGAAGACACATGCCTTTCTTCCCAACATAAAGTAAAAAGAAACAGGAAAGTTTCTGAGTTCCAGATCAAGCCTATTTACACAATAAGCTTAAATGCCAGTACTTGAGAGATTTTTACAAACCGTAACTGCTATAGCGAATCAGTGTCTCCCCTACATTAGATGGGTTCATTATTAAACATCTCCTTATAGCTATTTTGATAACTTGTTTCAGTCAATTTTGTTTCCATATTATTTTATAAATTTTAAGCTATCTTCAGAACAAGAATAGTAATTTTTTATTTTAATAAGTGAGAATATTTTAAAGAGTGGTATAAAACGTGCTCAATAGATATTTGTCAAAGCAATTGAATAACTAAAAGGTTCCTGTGGATTTCTAAGTTTAAAAGAACCTTTTTTCAAGATGACATTACATTAGCACAAGGGCACTGGAATTTTTAAGTTATTGAAAATATGAAGCCTATGTGTCAATTATAAAAATATAAAGCTTCTTTTTCTAGGGGTCATATTTACACTAGGGTCTAGATGATTACTTAATAAAAATACTATCACATTGTACTTGAGACAAGAGAAAATGTAATACTATTAAATAGGACATGTAAAAGTATGAATAATTTTGATCCATGAAACCATTATACAGTTAAAATGTGTTTCTTTACCACGTATTACAGAGAGACCAAGCTTACAAATTTTTGATATTTTTTAAATATTCTAATTTTTTAAAGATTGACACTAAGTACCAGAAAATATAATGTATAAGTAAGTTTATCAGTTTAAATTAACTGGAAAATTAGTGTTATATTGTATTCTAAATAATATATATATATATATTTTTTCAACAAGAAGAATAGCATCTTATTCTCATCAATATGCTATGGGTTATTTTAGCAATTTCAAATATATTTAATTTTATTTAATTAAAAGAATTTCAAGCATTTTAATAGAAATTAATGAGAACTCACAAATTGTTTTAAATATGATTATCACATTCTAAATTCCATACAAGCCTTGTGGCTTCTTGAAAGTTTTCTTGTGTTTGGAAGGCTTTTTCAATACTTAATTTTCCCCATTCATCTCACACATGCTATCTTGTTTGAAGTAATCAACATTCCATGCATTCTTTTCCTACTGAAAAAAGTTTTTTTTTCACAATAGAATATATGATACTATAGAAAGCTATAGCCTTTTAATGTTTTCTTTTATATTTCAATATGAACACTAGCTACAATTCTGCTTATGTGAGGACACAAGTTTCCAAAGTATACTGTGACACTTTCTTCCTTTGTGTGCTTTAGGTACATACTCTCATTGACTACAGTATTCCATTTGTTGATTAAAATCTACCTGAACTAAACATAGTCTAATGAATCAGACCTATGCATGGTTCCTTTTCAAACTCTGCAGCAGTTATAGAAAATAATTACTTGGAGCTAATAACCATATTTAATCAAATACTTAGAGTACATAGGAAAGCCATTGATTTAAACAATCTATAAGTTATTGTTTTGGCTGACCTTCTTTTGCTGGCTTCAGAAGGATTACATCCAAGTATGTTCTGTCTGCATAGATATATCAATACAAAGTTCAGTAAGATGATATTTCTAACATTTAATTTTTTCCAGTTAGTGATTTATATACATTTCACAAAAAATATTTTCTATTGTTTTTGAGAGTTTAAAACTTCTTTATTTTTGTGTATTATCAACTTCCTAAATTTTCTTTTTTTTAATTTTTATTTTATTTAAGTTTATTTACTTTCCATCTCAAGGGTGGCCCTCCCTCATTTTCTCCCAATCCCCATTCCCTTTTTTTTTTTTTATTTTTTTTTATTAATTACACTTTATTCACTTTGTATCTCCCCTGTAACTCCCTTACTCCTCCCCTCCCAATCCCTCCCTTCTTCCTTCTTCTTCAGGCATGCCCCTCCCCAAGTCCACTGATAGGGGATGTCTTCTTTTACTTCCTTCTGATCCTAGTCTCATCAGGAGTGGCTGCATTGTCTTTCTCTGTGGCCTTCTCTCAGGAGAAGGAGAAAACAGGGAACAAGTTAGGAGCCTGCCACAGAGAAAGGCTCTCCCCTGAAGACTATCAAAGCAGATGCTGAGACTTATGGCCAACCTTTGGGAAAAATTCAGGGAATCTTATGAAAGAAGTGGGAAATAGTAAGATCTGTAGAAGACAGGAGCTCCACAAGGAGAGCAACAGAACCAAAAAATGTGAACACAGGAGTCTTCCCTGAGAGTGATACTCCAACCAAGGAGCATGCATGGAGATAACCTAGAACCCCTGCACAGATGTAGCCCATGGCATTTCAGTCTTCAAGTGGGTTCCATAGTAATGGGAACAGAGACTGTCTCTGACAGGGACTGTCTCTGACATAAATTGATTGGCCTGCTCTTTGACTACCTCCTCACTCTCTCTTTTCCCTTAGCTTTCCCCCTAGAAAAAAGGGAAAGTCTCCCCTCCCCCATATCAATCCTTCCTAGCACATCAAGTCATCAGAACTTAGAGGGATGGGACAGGAACCCTACAAGAACACCAAAAGAGACAAGTAACCCAGAGCCACAAGGACTTACAAATATTGATATATTAACTAAGATGCATGCATGGGCTGCACTTAGGCCCCCTGCACATATGTAGCTGATGGGCGGCTTGGTCTTCATGTGGGGGTTAGGGGCCTGTTTCTAACATGGAATCTATTGCCTGCTTTTGGATCACTTCCCCCTGGCAGGGCTGCAATGCCAGGCCTCAGTGGATGAGGAAAATATTTTCCTAAAAATGAATAAATCTTAAAAACATCAATACAGAACAGATTTTGATTTCAAAAGGGTTTTGTATATATTATTCTACTGCCAAGCATCACTTCAATATTGAAAAGTGATTTAACTTCTTAAATACCCATTTTCTCACTTAAAGTATCATTAAAAGAAATTCTAATAGTGTTATTTCCTAAGCATCCAAAATTTGAGGATGCCACAACAATGTTATAGACCATTTTTGTACAATATTATGGGAATATATAACATATTTTTAACAAAAGTATGCTGTGTTGGTGAAATAATATGGTAATATTCATATAACATATTATTTTAAATTAATGTCTCCCAAATTCTGACAGTTTGGGATGTGAGGTTTTTGCGTCTAGCTCCTTCTACCATCTCTGGTATTTATTTACCTTTCTGGAACTCTAAGCAAACCAGACCTGCCCTTCTATCACTTACCATGGATGGTGTTTTATCTAAGCAACAAAAGTGAAACTTATACCCTGTGTCACTTATCTTTTCCACTTCAACCTATATTTAATCTTACTTATAATTTACTGCCTTATTCTTGTCTTACATTTATGTGCTTAGTGAAGTTCTTTCTTATTTCCTGCAGAGGCTCCATTCATTCAAGGAGTCTAATTTGTCGTCTTTTCCATTACAAATCAGTCTTTGCTTCAATCATTGTTTCACAATGAATCAAACAGTGCTGGTTGGCAGAGTGCAAACAAATCTCGTTGTGTGTGAGTCTTCTTTCTTTTGTCAGGACAAACAGTTTGTCATCTATGAAGTATTTTTGAGACATTGTGTTGATTTTTTTTTTGCTGTAAAATCTTCTTATACTTGAAGCAAAGGCCTTTCTAAGAGTCCCTGCCTTCAACTCTGGAGAAACCTAAAAGAAAAATATAAGGACACACAACAGACTTCCTTTTCTGTAGACACTGTACAAGTTCAGACATTTCCTGTCTTCACTGATGTTGGATTGAAATATATCAAGCCAATCAGTCTCAGATCACTCAGGGTGGTGAGATGTAGGCATGCCACAGTGCTAATCTCTCTGGAATCTCTCTTTGATATGAACACAAACTTTTACTTTTGTTTGAATTCACATAAAAAATGCTCAGTTTCTCCTCTATTTATTTATCTATTTATTTATTTATTTATTTATTTGTCTATTTATTTACTCATTTGTTTTTATAATCACTTTACATTCAACCCCAACCCCTCCTTCCTCTCCTCCTAGTCCCCCATATCCCATACCCACTCTTTCCATTCTCCCTCTTCTTCCTCCCAGAAAAGGGGACTCCTTTAATTGGTACCAATCATCCCTGGTGTAACAAGTCACTGAGCACATCCTCTCCTGCCAGGAGTGACATAGCAGCCCAGTTGGGGGAAAGTGACACAGTGGTATATAGCAGATTCAGAGACAGCCCCTATTCCTAATGTTAGAGGACATATGTCATGACCAAGCTGCAATAGACATTAGCAGTAGATGGATGGAAGGTAGGAGATGAAGGGAAGGTGGGTAGAGAGAGAAAGAGGAGGGTGGGAAAATGAACTGGGAGAGAGAATAGAAATCAGTGAAGGGGCCTCTGAGAGAGGCGAGGCTCCTAGGAGTTTAATGGGGGTAACCCTAGCTGAGACCCCAAGCAATGAGTGTTAAGAAGCATGAGTGGGTGCTTCGTGTAATCAGGTGGAACCTCCAGAGGAGGGAGAGGAACACCAAGCCACACATAAAACCTTGACACAAAATATGTCTTGTCTTCAAGAAGTGAAGGGACAAAGATAAAACAGAGATGGGGGAAGGGCAAACCAGTGACTGGCCCAGCTTGAGAGCCACCCCATGGAGAGGGCACCCTGCTATGATTGCAGACAGGAGTCAAGCATAGCTGTCTTCTGAGAGGCTTTGAACAGTAGCTGGTGGAAGCAGATGCAGACACTCAAAAGGTGGAGCTGGGTGAGTGCTATGAAAGAGTGGGAAGAAGGATAGAGGGAACCATCAAGAATAGCACAAAAAGACCTACAGAGTACTCTAATCCAGGCCCCCAGGGACTCTACACATATCTAGAAAATGCTCATTAAAAAAAAAATCTTCATAGTCCCTACTATATTCATATTTCTGTTTCTCCTTGATGAATTTTTGTTCCATTTTCCATATTAAGATCTCCCTGTAGAATACTCTTGGTTTTAACATATTTTCTAAAATTTCCCTTTTGATGATTTCATGGTTTTGAAATATATTACATATTTTCTTTTTAGCTAACAGCTTCTTCATAAACTCTTAATCATCACTACCAAATTTATCTCTGGTGATGATTGCAAAACGCCATACATTCCCAGTTGGTAAACAGTGTAGAACACTGTGTTTATTCTGCTGTCCCTTTTCTTGAGAAACTTCCTTTCTTAAGCACGCACTCCAGTATTGTTTCCTGCGAGCCCACTGGCCGTTTGGTGTTTGCAATGTTTCTCTTATTATATCAAATTCTTGTACAGAGACGCTGCATGGAGAACGGATAACAAGAAGAGTTAGCTCAACTAGAATTTTCCTGGAGACTTAGTCCCTAAAGTTCTTTTTATTTTATGAGTAAATTAATGTTTTTTTTTATTTACTCAAAAACAGTGGTGATTTTTTATTGTAACCAATTCATGTTTTTTTAATACCTAAATTAAAAAAAACAGTTTGTTATGAATGCTTCATCTAGTTGGTATGCTAGATTATATTACCAGATAACTGAACAATGGGTAATTACTTTATAATTCAGATTAATTATCCTGTACATAGCATAATTACATGTAAATTACATGTGTGCCTTTGTGTGCAGACTATCACATAATTATAAACATGTATAATTTAAATATATGTAAGATTTCACATTCAAAGACATTTTGTTAATGTTTTGTTTTAATAAATATAATATATTAACAATTTCATCTTATTTCACTTATGGTAACATGATGAACAAAATATTAATATTTTGGGTGCATTTAAAAATTGTGAACAAAAAATTAAAGTGGAAATAATTTACATTTTAAAAAAATACTCACGGTGTCTGTTGAAATTAACTTGATTTTTGCAGAATCCAGCTTATCACAAGGGAACATTTTAGGTCTGATAGATTAAAATGTTAATTGTCAGAGACAAAATCTGTTGTTCATTAGGCATTGCACCTGAATAGAAGCTTAAGATCACCTGTACAAAATGAGATTAATCATTCTAAAAATTTCAAGATACCTATGGAGAAGTGACAGGGGTAACTAATCACCTTCAAGAAGATCAGTCTAATGAGTTTTGGGAATGTTGTTTTTTTCTTTCCTGCCTTGATACTGTCTTATTAAATGTACCAAAATACTATCCATATCTGACTAACTTATGTTTCTTATGTTTCATGCCTTTCTGTTCACGTTGTTGGGAGTATAACCACATGTAACAGGCCCCAGAGCTTAGCACAAATGACACTGTGGTGGAAATATAATTCAGGCCACGGAACTTGGTATGTAGGCAACCAGCCCATGCCACATGAGAAAAAAAAGACATGATCCACCAAGTCCTATATCTGGGAATGCCCATATATGTACTAACATTTTGGCTTCAGTATTTATGCTTCTAGCTATCTGTTCTTCCTAACTGAGGTGTGCCAACCAAGGTTGTCAATTTTCTTCTTAAAAACACAACCCAGGATAATCTCGGGACTAATAAACTCTGAAGTCTAGAACACCCAGCGTAATCACCAGCTCACTAACTAAGACTTTTCATTGGTTTTAACCCGTGTCCAAATAGACTTCTCCAGCAGATACCTCACAGCATAAAGTATAATAAGAAAATATTTAAATCATAGTCTCATAGAAGGTGATAAATATCTGAGAGAAAGAGAGTTAACAAGAGATATAATAAACAGTGGGGAATGGAATTTACAAATAATATAGTTTTAAAAACTTATCAAAATAGCCATTGTTAACTTGCAGATTATGGAAAGGAAGAAACGAGACCTCTGAGTGAGTGCTTTACATATTGAGAGTATTATGAGCAGACTGAGAAACAGGAACAGTAGTTGGCTGAGATTATAGACAAGTGACAGAGACAGTGTTGTGGAATGACCCCCAATAAGCTCACATATTTGAATGCTTGTTTACAAGGGAGTGGGAATATTTGACAAGATTATGGGGTATAGTCTTGTTGAAGAAAGTGTGTCTCTGGGAATAGGCCTTAATTTATTCAAAAGATCGTGCCAAGACCGGAGCTTCTCTCCAGGGCAATGGGTCAGGGTGTGATGCTCAGCTGCTTCTTCAGCATGATATGCTACCTTGCTTCCCATTACAATGATAACTGACTAAACTTCTGAAACTGTACAAAAGCCCTTAATTAAATGGTTTCTATTACAAAAGTTGCCTTGGTCCAGGTCTCCTTCATGCATAGTTTTGGCTGATGCATCAGTCTCTGCTGGCCCCCTTGGGCACAGATTTTTTGACTTCGTTGTTCATTTCTGCCTGAAGGGGCAACCTTGCCTGTCCACAGAGGAAGAGGATGCAGGCAGTCCTGATGAGACTTGATAGGCTAGGGTCAGACAGTAGCTGTTGAGGACTTCCCTTTCAATGGACTAGGGGAGGAGGATGGGGGTGTGAAGAGTGAGGAAAGGTGGGACTGGGAGGAGATGAGGGAGGAAGATACAGTTAGGATATAAAGTTGCCTTGATCCTGAGGTCTGTTCACAGCAATAGAATACTGACTAGACAGACAGTAAGAGTTTAGCAGAGGACACAAGAGAACTTTATAGTAACTGACCATCATATAGATTTCCATTAACACCTACAGTTAACGCATGGTAATAAAAATTTAATGAATAATTAGTTTGTGGATATAGCTCAGTGATAAAAGATGGCCATGGCCCTGTGCTAAGTACATACTCTCACTGAAATCACAATTAACAAAAAGCTGAGGTGGCTATTGATCCACTTAAGGGATTAAGCAAAAGTTTTGTAGTTTTTACCATGTCTGAGGAATGAAGTCTGGTTTAATGTTCATATGGGGGCTGCAGCTACAATTCTGTTAAACTATTATCATGCTCTAGATTCTTATATTGGTCCTCACAAAGTAACAAAAAAAACAGCCAGAATTTTCTGATTATGAGCAGAATTACAGTCTATTTCATAGTTTCTTTCTAATCTACACAATTATAAAATACCTTAAGTTAATTCAGAATGATAAAAACTTAGTTAAGCTAGTTTGGGTCAGAAGATCATAAATTTGTTAGAGTTGAATTTCTGTTACATACTAACATGGATTCTGTGTTAGACTAATGGATACAAAAATTTGTATTTTAAAAGTTATCTTAAAATGTGAATAGAAGCAGAATTACTATGGTGGTAATATTTTTTGAGGAAGGTGTGAAAATATCAGTGGAGGGTATTAAAGCAAAGAGGCAGAACCAAGAGAGTTGAGAAGAAACTTGGAAAGAGATGAGCAAGAGAAACATCAGGGAGGTAGCTAACTGAGCAAAGTAAAGACATCACTTAAAGTGGGAAGGACTGGGGAGCTAGTGAAATGCTGGTGCCTGCTGTAAACTGACATATATTGGTGTATTTTATAGAGAAGATTCTATTATACTAATGAAGCTTGAGGTGCAAGAGAGAATTAGAAGACACAAAGGGAATGCAGAAACCTAAACATAAAATGGTTATCAACCGATTAGTATTTGAAATGGCATACAGTGTTCAAACAAATGGAAGGTAGCTGAATTCATATCCATAAACCAATCTTTCCCTCCTTTCTCCCGCAGATATTCTCCTCTTGTGAACCTATTGCAAGAAACATTCCAAGTGGTTCTGCCATCTTTAGAAATTCTGATTTCTTTTTTTCCAGATAACAGAGATACAAATATTATGCTGAAGATTCCTGCCTATTAAACTTATTACAAAATGACTTATCATTTCTGTTCATATTTCTTAGTTATGCTTAAGCCCATGGTACAATATACTCCTAGAAAACCTTGGGGAAATAAGTAGTAATCTTGGGTGTTTTGAAAGATCTAGAGGACTCTGAGACTGATCAGAGTACTCAATAGTCTTCAGTTTCAGGCTATGAGCAAGTATTTGTATACGTGATTTTTTACTTGTCTTAAATTCATCAGAAGATAATCTGCTTGTCCAATACACAGCAGCTAAGTTCTTATTCATTCCATGAGTATTTACATGTAGAGATGAAAAAAAATTGAAAAAATGAAAGTAATGATTTATTCCTAGTCATGGATATACCATGCAAATACCATAGATCAAACACCGTTGGTTCTTTGTCTGCTTATTTGTATTTGTATACATGTAGCCCTGAGTATCTTTTATACATTTACAAAAATGTATGCATTCACATTAATATTATATATAGGTACTACTTAAGAGAGTTGTGCATGATTTAAAGCATTATACTTCATCTAAAACCTGGCTTTAATTTAAATATGCTTTTATACTTACAAAAAGGCATTCAAAATCCTTTTATGTGATAAGAAAAGGAAAACATATGGTTTCCATGACTTCTGGATACCCTGTGCCTATTTAGAACATGTGCTTTGTGAATGAGATTTCTATTTTCACACATTTTATAAGCTTCTCTTTTCTATAGACACAAGGTAGAATAATGCTTGGAAACTGTATATGAATAAAACAGACTAAAAGTAAATTTATGCAACTAAAATAGATTTCAAGGTCATGACAGCTTTTGCTTTGGGCAAGTTGATTGCACCTGGCATTAATAATTTTAAAATCTTGAACCACAGTCCAGGGAATGAAACTTGAGGTCATGTGTAGTTTATTGTTTCATTATAGATGCATTTCCTTTATTCTAAAACAGTAATTTTCTTGAAAAAACTTGCATAAATACATAAGAATTAAAAAAAACAGTTGAGATTGTTTATTAAGGTAAAGCTTCACTAATCACCTAATAATTCATAAAAGTATGTATTTAAGTAGCCTATTTTGTGTGTATCTTTTTTTGTCTTTCTTTTGTTTTATTATTAGTTACATTTTATTAACTCTGTATCCCAGCTGTATCTCACTCCCTCATTCCCTCCCAATCTCACCCTCCCTCCCTCATCTCCTCCCTGACCCTTTCCAAGTCCACTGATTGGGAAGGACCTCCTCCCCTTTCATCTGACCCTGTTTTATCAGGTATCTTCAGGACTGGCTGCAAAGTCCTCCTCTGTGGCCTAGCAGGGCTACTCCTCCCTTTAGGGGGACGGGTGAGGAGGTCAAACAGCCTGCCATTGAGTTCCTGTCAGAAATAGTCACTGTTCCCCTTACTAGGGAAATCCACTTGGTTACTGAGCTACCAGGGGCTACAATCTGAGCAGATGTTCTAGGTTGTATCCATATACGCTCCTTTATCTTTTCAAAGGATATAGAGGTATAACTCCATGGTAAAACATATTTACCTTGCTCCAAGCATTCATTTTATTCCAAGTACCACTCCTCATACAAAGCAGAAATCTTTTTTTTTTTTTCTACAATGGAAATAAATTGAAATTATATTTAAATTGGGCGTGGTGGCAGTGGACAGCCAAGGCTACGAAGAGAAACTCTGTCTTCATAAACAAAACAAGACAAAATTGTATTTAAGTTAAATAAGAAACTGAGTTAATATATTGCTTCCATTTAAGAACAACATAATTGTGGAGCTCCTGTTCCCTCCAGGTCTTACTATCTCCCCTTTCTTTCATAAGATTCCCTGCACTCTGCCCAAAGTTTAGCTATGAGTCTTTGATACCCTGCAGAGCAGAGTCTTTCAGAGGCCCTCTGTGGTAGGCTCCTGTCATGTTCCCTGTTTTCTCCCTCTTCAATGTCTATCCCATTTGCTTTTCTGAATGAGGGGCAGCCTTACCAGGCCACAGAGGAATGCAATGCCAACATTCCTGATGAGACCTGATAGACTAGGGTCAAATGGAAAGGGAAGAGAACCTCCCCTTTTGAAAACAAAACCAACCAACCAAATAAACAAATAATAATAATAATAAAAACCCAAAACCCACATACTGTGATAATATTATTGAAATATCCCAAACTTACATGTTTTTTAAATTAATCAACTGCTTTTGCATACATGTTATTCCAGACTTCTCAAAGGAGCTTTGAGTAGTCAGATCTCACTCATATTTAGAAGTTGTGCAACTTAAAACAAGCAGCGTACCAATGCAAAAATGCTATCAACTTGATTTCAAATGTTCTATTCAACAAGAACAATTATTGTGTCCAAATAAATAATAACAACCATATGATGTTTCATTTGAGGGTTGTAAAGCTCTTGCATAGATGAATGTATCCCCTGATTCAAGTCCAACACTAAAAATTCATTGTTGCAGCAACTGAGAATATCTTTCTCCTCCTCCTTGCTTTCTCTACTTCTCCAAACTTCCTCTCTACCTCTTACTGCTCCCTTTTTTAGTTCCTCTTTTTCCTTTTGTCTAAATATAAAAAGTTAAAAAAAAATGTAGCTTCCTTCTTTAGCACCACGAGAATGTGCCTGTATTTTTCTTACTTTGAATGTTTTCTCATTTCCTTGACTCCAGCTTAAAAGGGCAGTTTACATATTCTTTAAATAGTATTGCAACAAACCATGTTTACTCCAGCTGTGTTTGGATTTTTTCTACATAGTTACATGTTCTGATAGGACAGCTTGCTGAGATTTAAAAGGAAAAAAAAAATGTGTGTAACACTTCACCACTGCCTTCCATTACATGACACGGAGGATTTCTGTCTTTCCTGGGAGTGTGCCCTCAGACTTGACGTTGCCTTCTGTGTGACTGCAGGCTCTGTAGTTCATTTTACTTTTTGGCTCATGGGCATGGAGAAAAGCCAGAGAAAACAAAATAAAAGGAAACCAGAAGACTAAATAGACTAGGTGCCAAGCATGGTGTTACAGGAACAACACACCGCATTTTATTCAGTAGTGACAACAGTCCTGCACCATCAGTGTTCTGTTTCAGTTAATTCTGAGACTGAGCATTCGCTCAGACCCTGTGTTTCACTGACCCAGCACCATTCAATAAGGAGAATCTTAGCATGTTCTTTTTTTTTTCTTTTACTTGCTTTTTGAAACTAATCATGGAAGAATCAAAACAAATCGAGTTTCCAAAGCCAGATGGATGGTGTTAGCAGAATTTCTAGTTTGTGTTTAAACTCTGACTAATCTTCCAGGTTTTAAAATCATCTTACTTGAATGGGAATTTAAAAATTCACTGTTGTAAATATCCTTTCCAAAAGCAAAAATTTCACCTTTTAAAAATAGAAATACTGAAATAAAAAAAAAGAAAGAGCAAAGATCCTGTGTAGGGTTTGTGAAGGTATTTCTAATTTAATTATGTACTTTCAGATTAAAGAAGTTATTCTTCTAAGTATGAAAAGATTGGATAATCTGTAGTAAAAGATTTAATTTTAAAGGCTGAGTTAAACATTTGAATATATTATCTAAGTATTTTATTTTATGATACAGATTGTGTTTAAAACCAGGGAGAGTTTATATAACACAGCATCAGACCTCAAAACGCTAAAAAAACCTGAAGCTGACTTGTTGAGGGAAACCCAGGGATTTAAGTCTGTGGAAGGAAGGAAATTGCCTATTTATTGTTCATTGTTCCTCATAAAGGTCTTCATTTTTCAGACTGTTCTATCATCAATATGCTGAGAGAAGACATTAAAATGACAATTTGGTGTTTTGTTCTAAGAATAATTTTGTTGAAAAACGACAAGCATATGCAGAATTGCCTAGCCTCATTTAAAGATCTGGCTGAAACCAACACAGAAACAATACAAGCAGTATTCATGAGCAGTAACCAGACAATTTGCTGAACACCAGATACTTCATCATAGTGACCATGATTGATATCACTAGAGCAGCAGATACAAAGCTCCTACAGGGCTTCCTTGGTTTAAAGTACATGTAATGTGGATTAATGAAATGTGTTTTGGATTAATTAAACACATCTCATTTTTTGAGTGTTTTTAGAAAATTTAAATTTAATTGGATTAATTAAAATTATTGGCCATTTCTTTGAATTTTAGTTTAGTAGTAAAAAGAAATTGCAGCAATGACATCAGGTAAATGAATTCATATCATTCTTCTAAATGTCAAGTTTAAGAAATAGAATTGGGAAGCATCTTTCTTCCCCATCTAGAAGAGAACATGAATATTCTTTTCATGTCCTTGCAACCCTCTTGTTCTTCATTTCTGTATTCTGTGACTCATGAAAAACACATCCTCAACAGACTCATGAGGTACAACTTTACTGATTCTCATTTTTATTAGATATTTTTGTAACATTGGTAGTAAGCAGTTATAAAAATTATATATTATTGTACGAATACAAGATGTATTATGAGAAAAACCTAGGATAATATATTCATGAATAAGTTAATTTTTGAATGTGAAATTTGGAATAATGGTGGGACGTGTTCCTGGTCTCTAAAGGAATTGTGATAGAATTGTCTACTTAGTCCTTTGGTAGCATTTACATAAGGTTAACAGCCATGATGAAGTAAGTACAGTAATCTCCATTTAGCATACCCGCTTCTCATTTCCATTCAATTAACATGATTTAGTGTGGTCATGAATGACTGTTTCATTGTGAAAATGACAGTATCAGGGGAATGTGTAAATCTCTGAAGTTTTTCTTTACTCCGTCCAAATAAATAATTTAAATATCATACCAGTGATTATCCGTTCTAAACACTCCTTTAATCTTAATGTAGTTCAGATGAAAGTAATCATATTCTGTTCTACAGTAGTTATTTTATTTTAAATTCATATACATTTTGTTAGCTTCAAAATACTCATTGCCATAAAGAACTGCTAATGTCACTGCCAAGTCTTCTTTTTCTCTAACATACAAGCAGCAAATTGAAAATCTATTGAAATTACTCAGAATTATTTGCAGCTTTGAAGGTATATTACCAATTTTCTAACCATGGTTTTATTCAAAGAACAATCATGCATACTATTCTTGTCATTTTAATTTTTATTTGCTAATTGACTACTGGCCTGTGTACTCTAAATAGACCTTTATTGCAGCTTATCTCATGCAGGTTGTATCATACAGTTAATCTTTAATAAATGTATATAAAATTTAAAGGAGATATATTAAGTGTAAGTAGATCAAATGTTTTGAAATAGCCATGTTTTCTGATTTTCTTACTTGTTTTTTTTTAATTTAACTTTTCTTAATTACACTTTATTCTTTTTGTATCCCCCCCATAAGACCCTCCCTCCTCCCCTCCCGGTTCCACCCTCACCCCCTTTCTGCATGCATGCCTCTCCCCAAGTCCACTGATAGGGGAGGTCCTCCTCTCCTTCTTTCTGATTTTTTTTTTTTCTTCTCAATGCAGTTTATTCAGGAACCTTGAACAATCTTCTGACCCTGGGGAAAGCCAGCCCACAGTTTAAAATAGCCTCTGGGTAGCCAACCCCAGCGTGCCTCGTGGGCAATGCAGATAGGTCCACATACACGGAAGCAAGCCAGATCCTCAGCCTTAGCCAAATATGGAGTTGTTTGTGACAGAGAGCACTCACCATCGGGAAGGTGGAAGGCGGAAACCAGCTCCATCTTTAAGGCTCAGCATTACGCAGCTCTCTACAGTTCCCCCTTTTTGTTTTAGACGCATCAGGCAAGAGTAGAGGTCTGATCTCTGATATTAGAAATAAATTGGGACTTTGTACCAATGTTTATTTAGGTGTCATCCACCCAAAGAGCATCAGACCCGTCTGATACCTTTTTCTCAGAGGCGGGACCTGGGGCATCAACCCACATGCAATCAGACATGCTCTTCTCTGGGTCGAGAGCGGCTGACCCTGAGTGCAGTGCTTAGCCTTGCATCCTGAGCATAACATTTTAGCTTTTTATGGTAGCCAACCATGCTTGGGAAGACTGTCCTGCTTCAATGGCTGTAAAGGCCTGAATGATCATGGCTGCATTACACTGTTGTGAGACTCTATTCTTGCATATACACCACAGGCAAACCAAGGAGACCAACACCAGAAGGCCTGTTAACGCTCCCATGCCTGCCCATTCCTTCAGATGAATGGAATTTTATGTAAGAACTGGGAAATAGTAAGAGCTGGAGAGGACAGGGCCTCCACAAAGAGAGCAACAGAACAAGAAAATTTGAACACAGGGAACTTCCCAGAGACTCATACTCCAACCAAGGACTACTCATGGAGATAACCTAGAATCCCTGCACAGATGTAGCCCATGGCAGCTCAGTCTCCAAGTGGGTTACATAGTAATGTGAAGAGGGACTGCCTCTGACATAATCTGACTGGCCTGCTCTTTGATCACCTCCCCCTGGGGCGGAGCAGCCTTACCAGGCCATAGTAGAGGACAATGCAGCCACTTTTGATGTGAATTGAAGGACTAAGATCAGAAAGGAGAGGAGAACCTCCCCTATCAGTGGACTTGGGGAGTGGCATGAATGCAGAAAGGAGAGGGCGGGTGGGATCGGGAGGGGAGGAGGGAGGGGCTTATGGGGAGATGCAGAATGAATAAAGTGTAATTGACGAAAAATTTAAAAAAAAAAAAGAAAAGATAATTTAAGAACCTTAAATGACTTTCAAATGTGGAGGAAAACATGGAGTTAGTCAATTTACATGGAGCACGTCTCGCCCCTGGGGGCAATGGTCTCCTGAACCTACTCAGACCTCAGACACCACCACTGCTAGTTCTAGAACTGATGCAGGATATTCCAACGAGGGGGTTAAGGCTTCTCATAATATTTCCTGTAAGTCCACACCTGTTTGTTTATAACCCCCATTTCTATTCATTGTTAGCCAGATAGAGCCAAGTAATTGTGGTAATGATACTTGCTTTTTTGCCCAATGCCAGAATGCTAGTGAATTTAGGTATGCCCTGGTTACTCGCATGCCTCGCTGGGTGCCTGTGCCTGTTGATGCCCCTCACGCTATGACTCTCTTCAGACAGAAAAGGGATCTTGGAATTACAGCTGCCTTTGTTACTGCCATCTCATTGGCGGCTGTTGGAGCTACCACCGCGGCATTAGCCATGAGTCATACTATGCAGACTGCTCAGACCCTAAATAATCTTTTAGCCAATGTAGCTCATGCTCTAGATGTACAAAAAGGAATTAATGCTCAACTAAAAGGAGACTTGATGGTGTTCAATCAGAGGATTGACCTCATGCAGGAGCAAATTGATACCCTATGGCAAATCGCTCAACTTGGCTGTCAATGGAAGTATGCTGGACTTTGTGTCACTAGCATACAATATGAGAATTTTTCCTGTGCTGCAAATCTGTCTAAACAATTGTCTAGCTATATTTTAGGTAATTGGACTGAAGAATTCGATACTACCATGGAGCAGCTGAGAGTGGCCATTGTTATGGCAAATTCTACCAGAGTGGACGCAGGACTAGCCACAGGATTATCATCATGGATTGCTGCAGCCATGAATCTTACTTGGTTTTTAACAACTAACAAAACTATGTCTCATCTAAACTTTCAGTAAATAACTTTGTATAAGCTTCTTATCTATATCTCTGATGGATCTTCTGTACTTGTGAATTTTTTAATGTATAAAATGAATCTAGTATAACAAATTCTCCTTCAATTATACACAACAAACTTTTATTTATGTAGTAGATGCTGTTCTATTTTCTACAAACAATGTCCGTAACTTTAAAGAGTAAGAAATGGAGGAAATCACTAAGTATGTGCCTCAATGGTATGTCATTTTTCTCGTTTTAAGCTTTGGGTTTTATCTCAGGAACTACCCCCCCAAAAAAGTGTTTTATTTTATCCATTAATTAATGCTAACTCAGCAAGTCACACAAATAACTGAACTTTCAACTTCTTTTGTTACTATAAATGTTGGAGAGCTCCTTTGGAGTCACTGCATATCAGCTAGGAAATCAGGTCCTCAGTAACCAGAGTAGATTTAAAAACTGTCTGTAAAGAGGAAGTTTCAGGCTGAGGAATGGTGATGCACATATTTAATCCCAGAACAATGACCGAAAGGGAATGTGGTCTCTGTGGGTTCAGAGTTTAAGGGCAGTCTGTTATAAATAGAAGAAAGAAAGAAAGAAAGAAAGAAAGAAAGAAAGAAAGAAAGAAAGAAAGAAAGAAAGAAAGAAAGAAAAAAAGAAAGAAAGAAAGAAAAGGAAGAATTATATTAGACTATGCCACTTAAATTATAAAGCTTGGAAGATAAGAGAAATGAGAAGAGAAAGATAGAAAACCATTTTGCTTGTAAGGAGTAACATAAAATAATTGGTTGATACGAAAGAAAGAAGAAAGAAAGAAAGAAAGAAAGAAAGAAAGAAAGAAAGAAAGAAAGAAAGAAAGAAAGAAGAAAGCATTCTCAGGTACTAGCCAGCACCTGCAAGGAAAAATAAGATAAAGGAATGTTATGCCTTTGTGAGTTGGGATTCAGTCATGATTCAGAAACCTAGTAGAGCCTCATGTTAGCTACATGCTGATGGTACAGAGGGTAGGAGTCCTGGGAAGTAAACTTGATTACTTTATTCAAGGAATAATTACTCCTCCTATCTTTTCAGGGCTTAAGTGATACTCACCTTCATGAGGGCTGGTCTCTTAGCCAATCTATCAGCCTGTCCAACAAGAATGGCAGGTCCCCAATAGACCAGATTTCATTCTCTTTAAAGAAAGAAATTTGTTTTTATTAATGGGTCTTTGCTGCAACAGTAACAATGTTATATAGTAGGGAAAAATCCTCTCTTTCTTGAGTTTACATTACAATTTATGAGCAGAGAACAAATTCACAAGTATGTAACACAACAGTGGCTAAATAAGTGTTAGTGCTGTAAAAACCTCATGAAATTCTACAGGAGAAGCTGGTTCAGGTATGTGGGTATGTCTCATAGTCAAGACATGTCCAAGAAAGAATAACGCAGAGGACATTGTTAACACATGGCTTCAATGCAAAGAATGATCCCCGAATTTTCCTGAAAATAAACCATGAGGAAATAGTTTTCTCACACTGCTGTACTCAAACATTGTTGGTCCTCCTCTTAAGGGTCCAGGCGATGGGTGAGAACAGGGGGTCCCAGCAGAAAGGCTGAGAGGTGCAGGATTCACTACACAGACTCCGGGAATGGG
Source organism: Rhombomys opimus (assembly GCA_010120015.1). NCBI lineage: Eukaryota > Metazoa > Chordata > Mammalia > Rodentia > Muridae > Rhombomys > Rhombomys opimus. The sequence goes on from REGO01000339.1 coordinate 684,006, forward strand.
GTGAATGCATACACAATTTAGGGTGATTTTATTCCCGGAAGGGAGAACACAGTATATAGTTTTGGGCAACCAATCAGGTTCCTCCACACCTTTCTCTGAGCCTGCCATTGGTTGTTGATATCTGGCCAGGCTTCCAAACCTCAGGCCATGCACCCTCCACCCGACTACTTTGGGGTCTCATCAGTGGAAGTCACCCCAGGCCCGTGAGCCCCCATGCTTCCTTGCCAGGAATGCCCACAATACATGAATGCTTTCCTCAACCATCATCACGGAAGCTTCCTTCTGAAGAAGATGGGACAAAATACAGAGTCCCACAGCCAGACATTATTCAGAGAATGAGAGAACTTGTAATACTGGGCTCTCAGGGAACTCCCTGAAGAGCGCGCACGCACACACACACACACACACACACACACACACACACA
>REGO01000339.1:684440-734454 GCA_010120015.1 Rhombomys opimus
TGAAGAGCGCGCACGCACACACACACACACACACACACACACACACACACACATACACACACACACACACACACACACACACACACACGCACTCATAGCTGTCTCAATCTACAAGGTCAAAGCTCACGTGAACTCATAGAGACCTAGGCAGCATGCACAGGACCTGAATGGATATGTACCACATCCTCTGTGTCTATATTATGGCTTCTTGTTTTTAGTGTTCTCCTGGGACTCCAGAGTGTGTAAATGAGTGGGTGTGTGATCCTTGTGCCTTCTCTTGGGCTCTTTTCCTTCTTTTGTTTCTCTTTTCCAGTCACGGTGTGTTAGCTTTTGTTTCAGCTTATTATATTATATTATTCTTTAGAAGACTTTGTTTTCTCATGAGTTAATGGACGGGATTGGCTCCAGATGGGAAGAGGGTTTGAAGGATCTACAAGGAGAATAGGGGCTGGGAGGATTGCAATCAGGATATATTATGTGAGAGAAAAATCTACTTTCAGTTAAAGAGAGAGAGAGAGAGAGAGAGAGAGAGAGAGAGAGAGAGAGAGAGAGAGAGAAATTGTCTCCTCCTGCCCTTTTTTTAAATCATTAAACGAAGACCAAGTATTTTAGCTGTAGTTATTACAAAGGCTTTACGTGCTGAAAAATGGAAATTTTTTTTCTAAAAAGTATCCTGGGATCTTAGAACATTTTAAATACATTTCCTTTGGTTTATTTTGCTTTCTTATAATTTATATAATTTACCAAATCATAAAAATAAAGTGTTACGATGATATTGAATTCATCCTCTTTTTCTCTGCTCTCTTAGCACTCTCCCTCTCACATTGACACATCAGTGTTGTTCTGAGTATTTCTTCAGTTCCTTGGAACACCAGGCTTCTACGCTGTGACCTCTGAAGCCCAGACTTCTCAGCTGAGACCACAGTGGATTATACAGTGGGGAATGCATCTGTTGAATGATTGAATGGCCCTTATTGAAACCTTATAGGACAAAACATTTTCTTGACACAATTTACAGAGTTAAAAGGATTATAAATGTTTTCCTGTTTGAGAATATTGAAAATGAAAAAATGCTCTCTGATATATATATATATATATATATATATATATATATATATATATAGTCTGGGAAGAGGGAAGTAATTTTTTATTTCACTGAAAGCACTGGTAGACTTCCAAAGCCAACACTGCTCTTTGTCATTGAGTTTCTAAACCATGTGTGTTCCAGTATAAGCAAAGCAATGAGCCAGCACCACAGGCTAGAATTGCCAGCTACCCTGTTCCTAAATAAGCTGAATGAGAACTGAGATACTAAAGATTGCCTAAGAGGTTTACAGTATTTATATTGTCTGATTAAATCAAATCTGGTCACATTCATTTAAATCCTCTCCACTTCTAAGCTGTACTTACTATCCCTCTAGTTAAGAGTTTTTATGCACAAAAATTCAGCATCCACAAGTTAAAGAGCAAAGCTGTTTTTGAAGATGTTAGTCATTATTTTCTCATATAATCTTTGTGACATTTTTACTTTATAGCATGTTGTAGTTTTTTTTTTAATAGTACTGTATTATGAAAGTGCTGGATTACTTTCTTTTTCATTACCAAGTGAACCATGCAAATGGTAAAACTTCATATGAATTTCTCTGTCCAATGAGATCAAAGACAAATGTGAACATTATGTACGGTAACATATTCTTTTCTCCTGATTTTATGCATCTGCCTATGTTTTATTTTCCAATTGAATACACCTTGCTTCAGATTGTTTGCATAATGAGTTGGAGTACAACACGTGTGCATATACATGCATGTGTATCGTTACAAAATTGGTTTTCTGCACTTCAATGTAAAATCCATGCCTCATTTCCTCACTATGTTTAGTTTACATATTGAAACAGGAGTTATACAAGAAGAGCAACAGAACCCAAAATTCTGGGCACAGGGTTTTTTTCTGAAACTGATACTCCAACCAAAGACCATGCATGGAAATAATCTAGAACTTCTGTACAAATGTAGCCTATGGCAGCTCAGTTTCCAAATGAGTTCCCTAGTAAGGGGAGCAGGGACTGTCTCTGGTATGACTTCAGGAGCTGGCTCTTTGATCACATCCCTATGGGGGGGCAGTTTTACCAGGCCACAGAGGAAGACAATGCAGCCAGTCCTGATGAGACCTGATAAGTTAGGTCAGAGAGAAGGGGAGAAGGATCTCTGATTTCAGTGGGTTGGGGGGGGGCATGGAGGGAGAAGAAGGAGAGAGGGTGGGATTTGGAAGGGATGGGGGAGGTGGGATACAAAGTGAATAAATTGTAATAAATAAAAATAAATTAAAAAAATGAAATTTGAGGCATCTCATACAAGCAACTTAATGGCACAACTAAAAGCACCTGAAAAAAAAAAAAGAAGAAGCAGACACACAAAAGAAGAGTATATGGCTGGAAATAATCAGACTCATGGCTTAAATCAATACATTACACAATGGGATACTACTCAGCAATTAAAAACAAGGAAATCAAGAAATCTGCAGGCAAATGTTGGGATCTAGAAAACATCATCCTGAGTGAGGTATCCCAGAAGCAGAAAGACACACGCTGTATATACTCAATTATAAGTGGATACTAGACCTATAAGATAGGATAAACATACTAAAATCTGTACACCTAAATAAGCCAAGCAAGAAGGAGGTCCCTGGGTAAGATGATCAATCCTCACTTAAAAAGAAATTTGGGATCGACATTGAAAGAAGGAGAAAACAGGAAACAGGACAGGAGCCTACCACAGAGGTTTTCTGAAAGACTACACAGCAGTGTACCATACCAGATGTTGAGACTCTTAACCAACTTTGGGCAGAGTACAGAAAATTCAATGAAAGAAGGGGGAGATAGTGGGACCTGGAGAGGACAGGAGCTCCACAAGGAGAACAACAGAACTAAAATATCTGGGTACAGGGGTCTTTTCAGAGACTGATATGCCAACCAAGGTCTGTTCATGGATATAACCTAGAACCCCTGCTCAGATGTAGCCCATGGCAGCTCAGTATCCAAGTGGGTTTCCTTGTAAGGGGAACAGAAACTGTCTCTGACATGAACTCAGTGGCTGGCTTTTTTACCCCCTCCCCTCCCCCCTGAAGGAGGAGCAAACTTGCCAGGCCACAGAGGAAGACATTGCAGCCAGTGCTGAGGAGACCTGATAAACTAGGGTCAGATGGAAGGACTGGAGGACCTCTCCTATCAGTGGACTTAGAGAGGTGCAGGGAGAAAATGAGGGAGGTAGGGTGGGATTGGGTGGGAAGGAGGGAGGGGCTATAGCTGGGAGAATAAAATGTAATTCATGTAAAAAATTAAAATTTAATAAAAAAAAGAAAGAATGAAAGAGAACAATTCAACCATTGATAACATCAAGAGCTGGTTCTTTGAGAAAATCAACAAGATAGACAAGCCCTTAGCCAAACTAAAATGCAGAGTGACACTGTCAAAATCAGAAATGAAAAGGGAGGCATAACAACAGACAATGAGGAAATCCAATGAATCATTAGGTCATACTTTAAAAGTCTTTATGCAATAAAATTTTAAAATGTAATTGAAATGGACAGACAGTTTTCTTGATAGATTCCATTTACCAAAGCTGAATCAAGATCATGTAAATAGATTAAATAGTCCTATATCTACTAAGGAAATAGATGCTGTCATCAAAAGTCTGCCTTCCAAAAGAAGCCCAGGGCCATAGGATGTTTCAGAGCATATTTATTTCCTTTCTTCTTACAATTTGTGTTGATTATGACCTCCCCTCTCTCAACTCTTACCCATCCTCTCCTCTTTTCACTTTGCCAGATCAGGGATCAGAATGGTGCAGGCCTCCCAGTGTTATCAGTGGAACACACCATAAGATGCAGGAAGACTATTCACAGATGCTCATGTCAAGGCTGGATGATACAACCCAGTAAGAGAAGGGTCCCAGGTGTCTGTGCCTTGTTTCTTGTGATAGTGGGTTAAATAATACCGCAGTGATAATCTTGAGGTTAATAATAAACATTATATAACCCAACAGGGTTTTTTGTTTAAATTCAAATCTTGAAATTCTAAAATTGACTTGTTTCTTTAATTCCTTTCTCCCTGACACGATCAAGTAAGTAAATATAGAACTCTAATTTTGAATGATATTTAATTTGTTAATTTGCTTTATAGCCAACATCCATAAATTAAGTCCATAAATTAAGTATGTTAAGTATATTAATTATGTATATCAGTGGATATATTATAGATTATGTTTCATATAAACTAAATTAAAATTTTTCTTTGAGTGAAACTTATTAAATATTCAGATTAAACAAAAATCTAACTACTTGCAGTACTAGATGCTGATACATTACTAGTCACTTGGTAAGTGAATTATAGTACTCATCAATATATTTGCACAAGTGTAAAATTATGTAAAATTTTACATAAGTATGATATTTTTGATGTCAATAGATAATTGGTAAAATCTGATTTATTCACATTATTATTTTCACTAACTTAATGATATTCTTGGATAAAATTTAATGGTGAAGTGATATTGTTTCTTTATTTTTTTTTTCCAGATTTGAGGACTGAACCCAGGGCCTTGCACTTACTAGGCAAGCGCTCTACCACTAAGCTAAATCCCCAGCCCTGTGATATTGTGTCTTAATAACATGTTTTTAGCATGACAGGGGAAAGAAGGGAAATGCAAAAAATTTAAGAGAAACATAGCAGTTCCAAATAAGCCTTGCCATTGCAGGGGGCAGAGATGAAAGTAGACAGGGTTTGGCAGGGTGCGCTATTGTGTAAACAGACACAGCCTATGCAGAAATGCTGCACAATACATAGCACAAGAAGAGGTGGGCCTTGACATACTAGTCAAGATCTCTGAGATTCAAATACGAAATGAAACCCAGTAAATTAGCCTTCAACTCCAGACAGAGAAGAGGTGCTGCTGAGGTCTAAACCTTGAAGTAGATAAAGACATGCAAGAAAAAAAAAAAAAAAAAAAAGTCAAGATGTTTACTCCTGGTTTCGAGATGAGAAAGTTAAATACCACAGAGATGGTTTCAGGAAGCCATAGGATATGATAGACAGTAAACTCGCTGTAACTCTGGAATCATTACTAATGAAATGCAGATTGCAGAACTTCTTTTAAGAGCAGAGCTGGGACTTGGAGTCATGCAGTTTATTACTCGTAAAACTTATTGCACAATGCATTCATGAAGCATGAATGTCACTCTACAAAAAGGAACAATGCAGCTGCAGAATATGTCAGCTCCAGCAGGTGAATGATGATTATATGAATGTGGAAATAAATGTTTTTGTAAAAATTAAATGCTCAGACAAAGAGTTAGAGTGAGATATAATTTAGGTGGCTACTTTGACAAATTTTGAATTTTTCATGTGTCTTGGAAATGTTTCTATTCTCTCATTTTCTCTTAGTTAATTAAATATTCTATAGACTATGTACTACAATTTCTTAGCATTCCACATGCATGATTATTAATCTCAACACTATAATAACAAAAGTAGCTTATTAGAGAAGAATCATAGACTTTTAAAACACAATTTTTATTATTTAATTTTTGAAATTATAATAGAGTTGTATCAATTCTTCTTTCCATTTCCTCCCTTTAAATTCTGCCATTTCTTCTCCTTCCTCTTTTTCAAATAACTAATTGTATCACACACACACATATTTTTCTCAATGCAAGCTACTTTGTAAAATGTTACTTGTATACGTGAATTATTTAAGGGCTAGAGAGATGTCTAATTGTGAAAGGCACTTGATCTTCTTGCAGAGGGATTGAGATTGGTTCAAAGCATTCATACTTGACAGCATTAAATTGCTGTATCTCCAGCTACTTAGGATCCAGTGCTCTTTTACTGACACACTTAAAAGCACTGCTGCAGGCATGTATATATGCATGCAAATATACACACTCACACACACACACGCACACACATGTAAAGTAAATCTCTAAATACTCATTTCACAAATCATCATTATTCATCTATTTGCACATAGTAATTGATTACATCATGACAGTTTCACTGGCATGCACAACAAATTTTGACCATACTTGTCCCTCTTCATGTACTCTTGCCTCTCTTCCGCTCATAACCCTTTTCTTAACAAGATCTGCCCATGTGTTTTGCATTTTTGTTTTTTTAATTAGCTTACAAGGTAATAGGTTTCATTAAAGTAAATAAAATTAAAATATTAGAATATAATACTATAGTATAGGTTATACTATAAAAATAAAACAACTACTACCTATTTTCAGTAAATAGAAAATGAAAACATATTTTTTCCCTTGCATTACAGTTCAGTATAACTATTGGGACTTAAAAATTCTGAGTTTTCCTACAAGAACATGAAGCCTGAAGGGCATCTAAGTTTTTCAGAAATCTTGCAGACAAGTATAACATTGGCCAAATCTGATCCAGCCAGAAACAAATCATAGACATTTACAAGCAATGTTATGTCCTAAAGGCCACGGATAATAAATAGCTCTACCAAAGATCATTTTAGCATCCTGACAACATGGATCTAGAGAAAATCAGGGACAATGACAAGCCAAGGCTATGGGATTAAAAAAAAAAAAAAAAAAAAAAAAAAAGCAAGAGATGCTGGGCTGCAGCAAAATGAATGATGCACATATGAAGGGACAGAGGCATAGAGCCAGCGACTGCAGGAGGAGGGAATCAGAGAAACAGAGAGAAAAGAGCTTCTAAGTCACCATAGCAACAATGAAGGTAGCTGGACTGGGAGTAGTGTGTTTTGTTCAGTGACTCAGGCAGCAAGGAGACAGATCACCCAGCAGGACACCTATGAATGTCGCTGTTTTGTGAATGAGAGCTGTTTTGCATTCAAATGATGTCTTTAAAGTGTCACCTGTGTTAGAAGTCATGCCCTATTTTTGTTTTCTGTTTTTATACGTCCTTATCACATAAAAAAAAACAAAACAAAAACTTGTGTGTGTCTTGGTTTTTGCAGTCTAAAAATCCTAAGAATACCCATTTTGTTTATGTTTTTAATCATATGAGTGCTCAGTTGGCATGATAAATATTTCACCTGGATTAATTCAGAAGCAAATGGATTAAAATGCAAAATGGCAAAATTCGAGGTACAGTAAGACATATTTTTATTACAGAACAACTTTGTATACAAAGTAAAGGATTATTTAGAAATTAAATTCTTGAGAGCAGAGTAAATTACAGACATCTGATAGAGTGAAAAATGTAATTCTTATTACTTTGGAAGTAGCAATATTTCATTTTCAAAGAAAGATATCTCTTTTGTTCATAGATATATACAGGTACAATATGACCTTAACTGAGAAATAATTTTTTTAGCAAGAAGTTTATAAGCAACCAAGTTTTATTTTAATTATATTCTTTTCCTTTGATCAATCATTTCAAAAGAGAATAAACTACTATTAAATCCACAGAGAATGTTTTATATATTCTCTGCATGTTGACTTCCAGTTATATAATTTTGAAAAAGTATTTTGGACGACATAAAGTTTTCTATATTAAATGATGAACATTGACATGTCTGGTATTCATTTGGTTCTAGTTCCCACCTGGGACATATGCAACCCAAAGCAACCAGCACATCCTCACAACCCATTATTCTGTGCCCTGCTCAGAGATGTAGTTTCCAACACATTTTTATCCAAGTCAGACATCTTAGTCCATCCTTGTGTCATTTTCTAATCTCTCCCGGAAAAACACTGTAGTAATAATAATAATAATAATAATAATAACCACTCAAAATTGTACAATTTAAAATCTCCAAAACTCAAATGTGAAATAGCATAACTAAAATAATGCAAGAATAAATCAATAGAAATATTAAAGGAAATGGAAACATACTCATAGACCTTGGAAATGTTGTACTACGTGTGAATACTGGTGACTGAGAATTCGAATAACAAAGTACAGCTACATATTTCAAAACTGCTCAGAAACAATGTTCTATTTACATTTAAATGTCTCTAAAATCTAATAATAGAGGGTAGAAATGTTTTTCTCTGACAATGTCACAGAATGAACCAAGATAATGATGCCACCATTAGAAAAGAAATATCAATTTCTACATTTTCTTGTTCCACGAAAGCTCTGTTACAATTTAGCTTATGCATAAAAATTAAGGTTTAGCATACAAATTTCATGATATTAGATGTGTAATATAAGACATGGGCATGATCTTTTACTTTGGATGTCATTGAATGATGGGAATCCCTGATAAAGTATAATTTCAATGCATCTCTGTATGGCATTTTCAAGTAAGTGACATGTAAGTCGGGAGATTACGTTGTGGAGACTCACCTTCACTCACTGTGGGGAAGGCCATCACAGAGATGTTTCAGTAGAGTGTAGGTTAGTGGAGGCCTGACTGTGGGACCCATGGCAGATGGTTCTCAGTGGTGCAAAAAGCCAGTGTAGCTGGTGGAAAAGACTGGCCCTGAGACTTCAGATCAATAGACTCTCTAGGGTGTAATTATACCCTGGGACAACCACAGGCATTCAGCATTTAGGCAAGTTCCTGAAACCTGATGTATGAGCTGCTGAGTATCCTGGGCTCCATTCCAACATAACTACAACAGAGAATAAAAGATTATTCTCAAGCTTTAAAATTTAATGTTGGCCTTTTAGGTGTTTTGGATTCACTTGCTGGCCATTATTCATTTCCTTCTGACTACTGCTGCCTTCCCCATTTAGAGTGATAATTTCTGTCTTACATGTTCCCCACCATTGCATTTTGAAGAAGATAATTTGTTTAGTTTCATAGGTATGCAGCTTTAGGGTAAGTTATGTAGTTGAATTATTCCCTTAGTCACATAAAGGTCTGAGTTAGATGATATTTGATGAGAGTCTAAATTCTAGTTGATCATGAAAGGATTTAAGACTTGAGGGATAGTAAGACTGAATCCATCAGTGATTCACCTAAGAAGAATATGTACTTGGGAATTGCGTTAGCAGAATTCTCTACCTTACATGTGCCCATGCAAATTTTATAATTAAATATTAAACTCTGAGGTAATGCTCTATAGGCCTAGTATGGAAAGGCAATCTATCATGACAGTACTACCATCACAAAGGAGTTATAAGTAATTACAAGAGAGTTCTGGCGTACAGGTCTGTCCTTCCGGTTATACACAGACACATACGAGCAAAGACTTCACAAAAAGAACCATATCTTCTGACATTTCCAAAACAGAATTTCCAAAATACTGAACTGGGAAAGGCAAGATGCTATTTCTTATAAATACTCTATTCAATATATACTTTATCAAGACTGAAATAAAATTAAGATAGTAAGAATCAGTAATAAGGGTATGGTGGCGTTAGACAAGTAATTATTCTTCTACTGTCATAAGCAAGCAGAGGAAGAGATTAATGATGAAGTGTCTGCAGACTGCCCAAGAAGCAGTGAAAACAAACAGGAGGCAGGGTGAGAAGCTGAAAAGAAAATATATCAATTAAAAATAATTTATTGAAAAATTAAAAAGAAAAAGGAAATAGAATACACGCTAATATTTTGATTCTTTGTAGTTGTAAGAATTTTTTAAAAATAGTGTTTTTTAAAAAATCTTTTTATTTTTATTTTTTGAGACAGGGTTTCTCTGTGTGTAGTTTTGGACTTGTTTTGTAGATCAGGATGACTTCAAACTCACATCAGTGCCTGCCTCTGGCTCTCTGAGTGCTGGAATTAAAGGCAAGTAAAGAGAGCAATTAAAACTACAAGTACACTGTGCAAGATGGGAGGGGATAACTTTGCTTTTGAAACCTCAATAAAATTGAGCAATAACAAATCATAAAGACTCACCTACTGGCAGATTGCAATCACCAAAACTGGTGATGTCTGACATCTCTCTCATATTTCTAAATATAATTAGCTTATTAGTTTGACAATAGTTTCATTACATTCCTAGGGAAATTAAGTAGACTTACAGCTCGTTAATATCATACCATCAATTGGCATTGCAAAGTATTTGGGAAACACAATGCCATTGAAACATGCAAATTTTAACTTTTTACAGTGTGGTAAAGCATTGTTTTACTCACTACTCTCTTCCAAGATGATGTTGTCCTATGAGGTTAAAACACCTAAGGGATCACAGAAAGAAAAATTAGACACTCAGAAAACACTAATTACAACTCTTACTCAAGAAAATTACATTTAGTATTTTCTCTTAATGTAAATATTTTTTTTTGCTATAGTTCTGATTTTATTTTCTTCAGTTCAGTCTGGTAATTTCTTTTTTTTCTTCCCTTTTATTCTGCACATTAAAGAAATACTCATGTACAAGTGAGTTTTGAGAATCTGTTACTAATTTGTGCACTGAAATGGGTTCTCTCTACATAAATCCAAGTCTATACTGACATATTTTCAAGCAATTTATATACAATTTTTAGATTTCAAATGGATGTTGCAGTATAATAGGTAACTTTCTGAATTGCTTCCTCAATGGTGGCACATATTCTTCTACTGACAATACGTTCTCAGCATGAAAAAATACGATGAAAGTGTAATTGTGATAGAAGTTGTTTAGTATATATTTAAACTCTTCTTCCTGGCAATTAGATAGTAGCCATTTGACTAGCTAGAGATCCATAAGTGAAAGTTGCTCGTCTCATAAAGATCAGAAAAGACTTAAGATGTATAAAAATTACCTACATTGTCTCTTGTTCCAATGTAGCTAACTTAAGAGTCATCTTGAGACACCATATTATTAAACATTAAAGCTCACAGAAGACTAAACATGAGAAATACAAGAAACAGAAATTTAATTTCATTGAAAGCATCAGTTAAAAAAAGAAATCTTAGTATACTGAACCATTAACATTGTAAGGTTAATTTGTATTAACAAAATAGTTGGTCTGCCTTCATTAGTAGAGGAAGCTATTAAAATAAGTAAGTGATCAGGTCATATTAATTTTCCTTTAATTAAATTAAAATTGTAGAGTAAGGAAGCATAATCTTTTTTAATTTAAAGGTTTGTGTACTTTAAAGTATAGGGAACTAACCTATAATTTTACATGTCCTAGATATAAATATGAGCAATTGAAATCTTCTACATTTAGTTATATATTCTTATCATATTTATTTTAAAACAGAACTAATGATAAAAATACGAACAGCCACTTCTGATGAGACCTAATTGACTAGGACCAGAAGGAAGGAAAAGAAGTCCTCCCCTATCAGTGGACTTGGGGAGGGGCATGCATGCAGAGGGTGGAGGAAGGGAGGGATTGGGACAGGAGGAGGGAGAGAACCACAGGGGGGATACAAAGTGAATAAAGTGTAATTAATAAAGAAAAAAATATGAACATAAAATAAACCTTTGAAAATTGATTCTATCTTTATCACTGGTATTATACATTTAAATGTGCACTGAGAAAAATTAAGAAATATTAATGTAAACAACTCAAACTCTTGGTACATTGATTTATAAGGAGATGATATGATCTCTGTCAATGCATCCAAACTTTACATCTAATTTTAGTGTAGTGGGGATTTAAAAAAGTATGTTGTGTATGTGTCAGACTGAATCTTGATCCATAGAATTAGCTGCTGAGCTTTATCAGAATAGAACCCATGCGGTCCTCCAGACGATGTGAGCAGATTGCTCAGTGTTTTTTCTCTCATTCCTGTAGAGCCAGGTGGGTACATGTCTACCATTTCAGTTGTTCTGTGGATTTTCTCAAACTGCCTTGTCCTTGATCAGAGTAGAACTCAAGGTTGACCTGAGTTGTTATACACCAAAACAGGTAGGTATAAACAGCAGAAAATTTGTTTCACTTTCCATTATCTATCTATCTATCTTTCTTTCTTTCTTTCTTTCTTTCTTTCTTTCTTTCTTTCTTTCTTTCTTTCTTTCTTTCTTTCTATCTATCATCTATCTATCTATCTATCTATCTATCTATCTATCTATCTATCTATCTATCTATCTATCTATCTATCTATTTAACATTCCTGCAAACTATTGATCTGGCAAGACTCATTTTCCAGTTTACAATCAGATAACTTATCTCTGTATACTCACATGGCATGAGAAACAATAGCTGGGGTTCTGTTAACTGATCACAAGAACACCTACATTCACAAAGGCTTCACTCTCATAAAGTAAACCAACCAACCAACTAAACAAACAAACAAACAAACAAAAACAAGTATCATATTGATCCCATTGTCTACAGTCTCTTGCAGATTAGATTTCAACATGTGGCTATTGGAAAGGGTCAGTACCCAGTAGCAGTGCCCAAGCAACAAGGGTCCTGAGGAAGTGCAGAGAATAGCTGTGCTAAGCTCCGCTTTGCAAACACAGAAGATTGTTGTTAATAGTGTCAGGGCTTGGCTCTCTCCCTTGAGATGGGTCTCAGGTTGGGCCAGGAATTGGTTGGCATTCCTTCAATCTCTGTTCTATCTTCAATCTCTGTTCTGTACTGTAGGCAGTTAAATTTTGGGTCAAAGTTCTTATCACAATCACTGTTACAGAAGGAAAGGGACAGAAAGAGAAAGTGAGACAATACTATACACTGAATATTTAAATTTCATAAAAATCCAAAACAAACAGTGAATAAATTATAGAATGGAATAGTAATTATTATCTAATTAGCTCATGATAAGGGAATGAATAAATGAGCACCCCATTGTGATCAGCGGGGGCAAGTCAAAATCAAAATCAAATCAAGAGAAGAAGCGTAGGTGGAGGGGAAACCTGTTGATTTAGATTTACTTTCATTCTGGCTTTCTCTAAAGCTTGGTTCATTCATCTTCTTTTTTTAATTTTTTTCTCATTTATTCTATTCACTTTGCACCCTTGTGGCTCCTTCCCTCCTCTCTTCCCTGTCCCCACTTTTCCATCTTCCCCTCCATTTTTCCTCAGAATAGGAGAGCTCTCTTTCCCATGCACCTCAGCTCATCAAGTTGTATCAGGACTGAATGAGTCCTCTTCCTCTGTGGCCTTCCCAACCGATGACTGGCCCAACCAAAGACCCACCCTATGCAGAGAGTGCCAACCCCTGCCACTATGAATAATACTCTGCTAAGCTTGCAGGCAGGAGCCTGTCAGAGTTGTTCCAGGAGCTCCTCAACACAGATGGTGAGATTCACGGCCAAACATTGTTCAATGCATAGGACGTCATGGGGAATAGTGGGAAGAAAGAGAAAAGGACCCAGAAGTGACAGCAGCTCCACAAGAAAAACAACAAAGCCAACTAACCATGGCTCAGAGGGGTTTGCTGAGACTGAAGCACCAACAAAGGACCATGCATGAACTGGACCTAGGGCCCCTACAAGGATGTAGTGGATGGACAGCTTAGGCTCCAAGTGGGTACTCTAGTAAGGAACAAAGAGTCTACATAGGATAGGGACTCACTTGCTAGCTTTTGGATCATTCTTCTCTTTTTATTCATTTAAAGCATTCTGACTAAAAGTTAACATTATGCTACAATATAATTTATAATACATTGCCACCTACACCTCAGTAACATCACATTATAGTTTGTTATGTCTTTAACTTGGAATACCTTTCTGAATGAAAAGCATTAATGATAATTGCAGTTAAAGTGCAAATACTGTAGGATGATTTTAAATAACCAATACTTCCATCTTTCATGTCTTAAAACCAACTGTAAAATGGGTGATGACAAATCAAACAAACACCTTTTGGTAATACAAGAAAATTGGGTGTGTAGAAAAGTAAACAAATATATTATTTCATAAATTTGTTTGCAAGTTAGGGTCAAAAAGAGTTGAGTGCTCATTTACAAAAGTGGCTTTAAATTGTCAGTAAATATGATTATATTATATGTAAACATTTCATAAACATAATTGGTAGATTTATCTTTATTACAAAATTTTGATCAACTCTTTTGTGATATTAATGCTTGAAGGTTGCTTAACATGTGGATATTTCAACTGTGTCTCTGTTAATACAGAAAATAACTGAACTTAATGAACCCTTCTTGTTTGGGCAATGATTTCATAAAGAAACAAAAGTGTGAGAGTGTGTACACCTGCATGCATATGTGCGTTCATTTTTGTGTGTGAGTGTGTGATTCTGTTCATTTTTGTACTCATGTGTACATTGATGTAGTATGTTTAGCTTTCAAGTTATCAGCGTTTAATAAAGCAATATAAACAATATTATGAACACTACTGTAAAAGGAACTTTAATTCTCCTGGGGTAATTGTTGCCTCAGAGGATTATTGCCTCTGAATGCAAACTTAGGCTTAGACCCGAAAGCTTCAAGCCTCCCTAGAGTTTAACCTAGGCCTAGAACGCTTTCAGCCTCTGAAACTTACTGCTTAATCAGCTCACCATTTCTTATTCTTTCTGTGCTCTGGCACGGCTTGTTCTGTTTTCACCTCTCTCTGTAAAACTCTCCTGATAAAACTGCCTATTTTGTCAAATCTGCTCTAATTCATCACTTTTTCTGCCACTCAATTAAACTTCACTTTCAAAAATGGGTGCTTCCTTCTACAAACTAACTTTACCTTCACTGTTTGGGATAAAAGCTGTGTAAAACCATACTTGGACCTGAGCTTTCCTTTATCTGAGTCTTGCCCTAAACCATGCTGGTCTTGAACTCAGATAAACTAGCCCCTGACTCCTGGATTGTATGTCTGTATTCTAGCTGAATTGCATAGCCCAAGAAGGTCTTTGGATGAGATCTCTTGCCAGAGTAGCCATGTTCTGAATTAAAATTCCTGTACACACTACAGAAACTTTGTATTTTTAGGGACATTATTTAAATTCATTTGAATAACACTGAAATCAAAATAACAAAGTTACATTGTAATATTTTTAGAAAAAAAATCAAGCTGATTTTTGTCTGTTAAGACTTAACAGAACACCCAGTCTAAGGTAGAGAATTTTGATTCTTAAATTTAAAAATTGATAAACTGTAATTTATAATTTTATAATTCTTTTGCATATAGCCTCTTTTTCTATATCTTTCAAAATTACTGAGATAAAACCTAAGTTCAGCTTGCATTTCCATTAATACATACATATAATTTAATCATCTCCTTTTTTTCACAGATAAAATTTTTTCATTGCATGGAGATAACCTAGAACCCCTCCACAGATGTAGCACATGACAGATCAGTGTCCAAGTGGGTTACATAGGAATGGGAAGAGGGAATGCCTCTGACATAATCTGATTGGCCTGTTCTTTGATCACCTCCCCCTGAGAGGCTAGCAGCCTTACCTGGCCACAGAAGAAGACAATGCAGCCATTCCTGATGTGATCTGATAGACTAATATCAGAAGGAAGGAGAAAAGGACCTCCTCTATCAGTGGACTTGGGGAGGGGTATGCGAGAAGAAGGAGGAAGGAGGGTGGGATCGGGAGGGGAGGTGGGAGGAGCTTATGGGGGGGAAACAAAGTGAATAAAGTATAATTAATAAAAAATTTCATTGCAAATAAAAGAGCTAAATATTTCCCCTGATGAATTTTGGTCAATAAAGCTAAATGTACTTGTGAAATTAATAATCCTTTTGGTTATTATTTCCAGAATTTCAAGTCATTCAATTTGAATCTCTTAGGATACTGGATACATGAATACAGTAACAGTGATGATATCTGAACCTTTCACTTTTTAAATTTATCTCTTAATTGAGAGCCATCATGAATGAGTCTACTGTTCCTTCTAAACATACTACTTTGAATTTATATTATTTTATGTTAGGAGTGTTTTGCCTGAATATATGTCTTGTGCCTCCATAGGCCAAGAATAGCATGTAAATGGAGTTATAGTCAGTTGTGAACCTAGGTGTCAGTTGTGAGTACTAAGTCCTCTGCAAGACCAACAAGTGCTCTTAACTGTTGCATCATCTCTCTCATCCTGTGGACTTAAAGTATGCTTACAACATTCCAAACTGTTAACTGGTTGTCTAGTCCATGTAAGACACAGTAAAAAAATACTATCTTTGAACAAGAAAATATCCATTTATCAGACTCACACTCTACTTGTGTTTTGATCCTGAACCTCAGGAATGCTAAGAAGTAAATCTAGAAGCCACTGGAATATTTTTTAAGGAAGTCAGTATAGATTAAGACATATTTATTTATATGATTACTGGGCAGATATACTGAGAGTCCTTTGAAGAATGTGCAAATGTTAGTACTTGCAGAACCATGCTGAGTGGCCATTTTCTCCATGGGAGGATAAAGCAATTTCCTAAAGTCACAGCTGTTGCTCTCTCAGATCCTAGGTGAAGCAGATGAGCAATGACTACCATTTTCACCTTATTGACATTTAATTGCTCAGCTGTGAATAGTGCCCATAATTTGCTTAGTTAAACTTCCTGTCAGAATGAATCTCCTACAGGTTGATGGTGGGACAAAAGGTTAGCACTCTAAAGAAAAGAGTAAAGGTGGAGGAATTCTTGGAGTCTTCCTCCATTCTGTCCAGTCTTATGTTCACCTTCTGCCTGTACATATATCAGATACCTTTCAATTACAGTTACTCTGTCTTTGACATAAGACTTGGGAAAACACTGTTAGGTTCCCCCTTCTCTCTAGGTTTGGACTTGAATTCTTTCCATAAGTTAATTTTAAAAGCTGAATTTTTTTTCCTTAATTTACTATGTTGGACTAAGATAAGCATTTAGTTCTTATATTAATTTTTACATATATTATGTTTATTCACTTATGTAGTTTGATAAAAATTTCAAGATGTGAATCTTTCCAATTTACTGAAATGTCTGATGTTTTATCCTGAACTGTAAAATTTTACTTTCTCTCAGTTTTAGCTTCCAGAATTGACCTACTTTATTCTCTATATTTCAATTAGTAAAAACCCTTATAACTAACGAGGTAACACTCCATTTAATATGAGTCCATATCTTCAACAAATTTGATCTAGTGAATGCATAGATAAATGTAGTTTTTATGTCTAAGACTCCATATATTCTCACCCACAAGCAGATGCAATGGTGGAGAACTCCCCTTTTCAGTGGACTTAGGGGAAGAGGATGAGAGGAAGAGGGAAGGAGGGTGGGACTGTAGGAAATTCAGAGAGGGGCTTCAATCTGGATATATAATACATTAATTGAAAAAGAAAAAGAAAACTAAAAACAAAAAACACCCCATATATTAGATAAAAATTCATAGCTAAATCATTTAAAAAGCATTTTAGAATTTTAATTTTAGAAAGTATAAAAGTATGAGTCTCATTTCTTCTCCAGACCTATTGCTAAGTGATGCAAAATTTCATGAAATTCTTAGTTACTGTCATGGTTGGTGATGAGGAATGAGCTGAATATCTCAAAGCTAGTTCTTACTTTCACTTCTTACTGCATGACCTAGAGTAAGTTCATATGTCTAAACACGCTCAACATTAAAAAGTCACTGCAGCTGGAGGAAGTGAAATGCATGATTAGATGGTCTAAGGGTGATTTATGTTTCTTGCGTTTGAAGAGAAGCGGGCATTGTAAATCAAATCCAAAAGCACTAGAACTGATGGGTGTTATTTTGTATTCTCAAGTAAAATCACTTGATAAGAGTCTGTAATAAAGTTTGATAAACTACTTGTCACTGGCAAAATCTGCATGTGAATTTTTATAAAGGAAAGTTACATTGTCACATAAAATATGTGATTAAACATAGCTGTGACTTTGTTTTGTAACATTGTCCGTGGTCATGTTTGTATTAACAGAAGAGTTGATAATTATAACAAAAATCTATCTGGCTTTCAATACTAAAAATACTGACTATCTGGATTTTAAGACAGAAATATCATAAAGTGCTATGATGTCAAAACTCAAAAAGAGGATAAATTTATTTTGTCTTTTGATATTGTCTTATATGCAAGCCACTAAAATAAATTCTTCTCTGTAATTAGTAGACAAATGGCATTAAGATATGTGTTGGCTATGAATATGATCTCAATATACGATCCAATCAAAGACACTAAAACTATATTCCTTAGGATCTTCTTGAAGAACCATTTCAGGATTCTACCTTATTTTTCTAAACAGATTCTACTATGCCTTGTAGACTACCTACCTATGGTATGAAACCATAGATTATCTCTGTGTCTACCCAAGAGAGATCAGAATGAATATATGACAGCCCTCCCAGCATTAACTTATTTACTCCACATTTTCTTTATTAATATTTTTCTGTAATTCAACCATTCTATATTTTATCTTCTGCTAGTGAAAAAAAAAAAAAGGAGCTCAGATAAGGGTGGATTGGATGTGTCAAATACAACTATTGGGTTTGCATTTTATCTTTGAGTTGAATTTTTTTTCAAGAAAAGTGTAATTTGAAATCTTCCAAAAAATAGTTCCTTTAGTTTAATACATGTTCATTAGATTCAATAGGATTATATGAGTTTTGTTCTCATCTCATTGACCAAATATGTACAAAAGATAACTTTATGTCTCATAGTGTTATAGGTGCCAGCTGTAGAAGGCACAGGAGCCATTGCATTGACAGTGATTGTGTTCTAAATGGGTTTTAAAACAGAGTTGTGCTAGGATCTTCACATTCCAACTTCCATTGACCTACTTCCTTCCAAGATGCCCCACTTGCTAAAGGTTCCACAAAGGTGTCATCAGTATTGTAGTCTTTTCTTTTACAGAAGACCTGAGCTTATATCTCAGCACCTAGATTGTGTAACAATAGGACTACAATTACAGGGAATTTATCCAGTGCTCTTTTTTTTTATCTCTGTGTGTTCCTGCATACATATGGTACACATTCATACATTCAGGCATAAAATAAGTAAATCATAAATATTTGTAAAAGCTTTCTGTTGAATTGTAAAAGCACTAATTTCTTGTAAAAAAATTAAATATTCAGTTTCTTCAATTGCTATGAGTGGTTGGTAAAGCTCTGCACTCAGCACAATTCGAACACAACTTGTCAGAAACTGGTAGTAGACAGCACTGGTGCAATCTAGATAAGAGCATCCCACCTTTCTCTGGTGTAAACCCACAGTGTCTTAACACTTAGCAAGTCTTGCAAACAGGTTGCATTTAATGGAGTATGTAGGGAAATTATTGATCATTTCTTTCAATGAAGTAATTCAAAATTTAACAAAAACAAATAAATTTTGTTTAATACCACAAGCTTTCAATGGAGGGGAAAGTCAAGGTGACCATCAAATTGCATTTGTAATCATTCTTGAGAATGCAAAACCAGAGCAATTTATTTCAGTGCCAGACAGTCAACAGCTATTAAAAGCCACTGACTGAATCCAGTCCTGTTTTCCTGTGCCTTCAGAATAAAATAAATCTTGTCAACTAGTTCTCTAAAAGATAGCACAATTTCATGAAGTAGTATCTGCCAAACATTGATCTTGCCTTCTTATCACATATAGAAAATGAATGTTTTTCTATCAGATTCATCATGGGTAATTTCTAGATATCAGGAAATTGTGTTCAGCTGTTTCTATTAGAGCTAAGCATAGATTTGCCTGAAACTGAATTAAAGAAAAAATTTCCTATGGAGAGTGATTCTGTCATATAAGAACCAAATTTAGGTTAAATTCTAGTGCAGATCTAAGGTATAATTTTCTGGGTTCAGCAATAACTTACCAAGCACAACAAATAAACTTCCTAGTGCACTAAAATAAGTTTCCTCAAAGTCAACATTTTAAAAATTTATTTTTTATTAATTACACTTTATTCACTTTGTATCCAAGATGTAGCCACCTCCTTTTACCCCTCCTAATCCCACCCTCCCACCCTCCCTCTTCTCCACCCATGCCCCGCCACAAGTCCACTGATAGGGGAGGTCTTCCTCCACTTCCCTCTGACTCTAGCATATCAGGTCTCATCAGGACTGGCTGCATTATCTTTCTCTGTGGCTTGCTAAGTCTGCTCCCCACTCAGGAAGAGGTGATCAAAGAACCAGCCACTAAGTTCATGTCAGAGACATTTCCTTTTCCCATTACTGGGATACCACGGTAAAACATCTATGCAGGGGTTCTAGGTTATCTTCATGCATGGTCCTTGGTTGGAGTATCAGTCTCAGAAAAGATCCCTGTGTCCAGATTTTTTGGTTCTGTTGCTCTCCTTGTGGAGTTCCTGTCCCCTCCAGGTCTTTTTACTGCCCCCTTCTTTCATATGATTCCCTGCACTCTGCCCAAAGTTTGGCTATGAGTCTCAGCATCTACTTTGTTACACTGCTGGGTCGTCTTTCAGAGGCCCTCTGTGGTAAGTTTCTGTCCTGTTCCTTGTTTTGTTCCTCTTCCAATGTCTATCCCATTTGCTTTCTGAATGAGGATTGATCATCTTACCCAGGGTTCTCCTTCCTGCTTAGCTTTATAGGTGTACAGATTTTAGTATGTTTATCCTATATTATGTCTCTAATATCCACTTATAAGTGAATATATACCATGTGTGTCTTTATGCTTCTGGGATTCCTCATTCAGGATGATCTTTTCTAGTTCCCACCATTTGCCTGCAAATTTCATGATTTCCTTGTTTGTAATTGCTGAGTAGTATCCCATTGTATAAACATAGCACAATTTCTGTATTCATTCATTAATTGAGGGACATCTGGGTGGTTTACAGATTCTGGCTATTATGAACAAAGCTGCTACGAACATGGTTGAACAAATGTCCTTGTATAGTCGAACATATTTTGGATATATATCTAGCAGTGGTATAGCTGGTTCTTGAGGTAGCACTATTCCTAATGATTTTAGAAATTGATTGATTTCCAGATTGATTTCCCAAATGCTTGTACAAGTTTACATTCCCACCAGCAATGGAGGAGAGTTTCTCTTTCTCCAGATGCTTTCCAGCATGTGTTGTCACTTGAGATTTTGATTTTAACTATTCTGATGGGTATACGGTGAAATCTTAGGGTCGTTTTGATTTGCATTTTCCTGATGACTAAGGATGTTGAGCATTTCTTTCAGTGTTTCTCTGCCATTTGACACTCCTCTATAGAGAATTCTGTTTATCTCTGTACTCCATTTTTAATTGGATTACTTGATATGTTACTTTTTACCTTCTTGGGTTCTTTTTTTTTTTTTTTCTTTTTTTATTAATTTTTTTTTTTTATATTAATCACAGGTCATATACTTTGTATCCCACCTGTAGCCTCCTCCCTTATTCCCTCCCAATCTCACTCTCCCTCTCTCATCTCCTCCCTGCCCCTTTCTAAGTCCACTGCTAGGGGAGGTCCTCCTCCCCTTCCATCTGACCCTAGCTTATTAGGTATCTTCAGGACTGGCTGCCATGTCCTCCTCTGTGGCCTAGCAAGACTGTTCCTCCCTCGGGATGAGGGGGAGGTAAAGGAGCCAGTCGTTGAGTTCATGTCAGAAATAATTCCTGTTCGCCTTATTAGGGAAACCCCTAGAACCCCTTGCTCTGATCTAGCACTTCTTGAGTTCTTTATTTTTTCTGGCTATCAACCCTCTCTAAGATAGAGGGTTGGTGAAGATCCTTTCCCAGTCTGTAAGCTGTCATTTGTTCTGATGTCATTGTCCTTTGTTTTACACTAGCTTTTCAGTTTCATGAGGTTGCATTTATTCATTGTTGATCTTAGAGTGTGTGCTGTTTTTGTTCTTTTCAGGAAGTTGCCTCCTGTGCCAATGAGTTCAAGGCTCTTCCCCACTTTTTCTTCTAACAGGTTTAGTGTGTCTGGTTTTATGTTGAGTTATTTGATCCATATGGACTTTAGTTTTTTTGCAGGGTGATAAATATAGATATGTTTGCATTTTCTACGTATAACCTCCAGTTAGACCAGGGCCTTTTTTTTTTTTTTTTTTTTTTTTTTTTTTTTGAACATTCTATCTTCTTTCCAAAGTATGGTTTTGGCTTCTTTCTCAAAAATCAAGTATCCATGGGTGTGTGGGTTTATTTCTGGCTTTTCTATTCAGTTCCATCGATCCACCATTCTGTTCCTATGCCAGTACCAACCATGCAGTTTTTATTTCTATGCTCTGTAATACAGCTTGAGATCATGGATCTCAATAGAATGTTCCTGTAATTGTTTATCTACAGCTTTAAATACTTAGAAAGAAACATGTTAAAATACATTTAGAAATAGAAACCCATTCCAGTACATATTTGTGTCTTGCTTCTTTTCCTATAGGCCTAAAAATTTATCTCCTATGCCATCTAACCATCAGTAATAAAGCTGGGTCATTTGAATGCTTCTATTAATGTTTTGAAATGCTAAGTCTGAATAGTTTATAACATTTCTTCTCTATGTCTCTGAGTTGTGCCTATCTAGGTTTTCTGTGAAATATACATTTTATGAAATTTTGTTTATCTCAAGAAAAAGTACAAAATATTCTGCACAGTTTACCAATGAATATTTTACCAACAGTAAAGTAAACTAAATGCATGATCATTCCTGACTCTACCAAAACTATCCCCTCAGGTATATTTCTCTCTGACTTACATGGTGTCCTTGGCTCGTAACAATGATAACAAGTGAAATCAATCAAAAAGTATTTGGTTCATCCCTGATAGTAGAAACTGAAGAGAAGCACAGTGGAGTCATATTGATGGATGGCATAAATGATTTGTTAAGTCCCATGTCTCCGTCTTTAGGGAAAACGGCATCAAACAGTTATTTTTTCTTCTAAATATAGATATTACTAGAAAATTAAATGAGGCCATTAACACACAGGAAAACTGTTTTCCGCCCTACTCTAGATAAAATTCTGCTTAGTGGTTTATGGCTATGATAATCTTATGTTTTGCCTAAATCTCATCATTGTCAAAGTTAACAATACTGATTATATATATTATATATATTACATATATATTATATACATATTACATACATATTACATATATTACATACATATTATATATGTTACATATATAATATATGAAGAAGAATTTCTCATACTTTGTACAGTGAAAATCAAGAAAAAGGAAAAATTACAACTAATATTCCATAGTATATGATAAGTAAAAGGAAGTGTAAATTATGGTGAAGGTTAAAAACTGAACTTAAAAACCCAAGAAGAATAATATGGATAGCATTAACTGACAGTGAATTAACCACTTAAAAATGCAAGTCAAATTAGGTAAACATTTTATGACATCTTAATTCTCCAGAATGTGTCCACAGGGACTGGTTACTATCAAACAGAAAAAATGTCAAATGGCTAAGATTAACTTGCAACATTAGTGGAGTCTTCTGTTTTACATGTTTTTAATCTGTCAGTGTTTGTCCTGAACATGCTCAGCCTACTTAATTTCCACCTAGAGGACAGGAGGAGAAATCTTGTAGCAGATAATTAATATGTGTACAGACTCACTATTTAAACAAGCCTTGGTGACATCTCTGATTGAATTTTGATAATAGTCTCCCAAAACACAAACGTTGTTGTTCATGTTATTTGTGTGAGAATGTATCTGTAAACATCTAATTGATGTCACTTTAAGCTTGGCATTTGTAATCATTATGTTTCTTTCCTCAAATCAGCTGTTGATATTGTTGGAGGAAAAAGGCTGAAGATATATGAGGTTAACAAAAGATAATGTGAATGATTTAACTACTCAGTGAATAATTCTGATATCTGAAAATATTGCTGTGAGACTTGCTTTTCTGAAAAGTGCTTAGGGTAAATATTTTTCTCTTGTTAATTTGGAATAAGTACAGTGTTGTAGCAACATTGTAAACATAAGTGAGTCAATGTATTCAAAATGTTTCTGCCACGAAATGTTTGACAGAGCTAAATGAGAAAATCTTAGCATAATGCAGTGTCATAATATCATATGACATAACTCTCAAAACTTTACTAGAATTCTACATATACTATATTCGTTTATCATATAACTTCTTCAATGGTTACTGTAGCAAATATGTCATTAGAAAGTGAGGGAAAAGTTGAAACAATTTTTTTTACTTAGTATTTGACTTTTTTCCATAATATTTTATTAATTATTTGGGGATTTCACACCAGGAAACCTGATCATAGCCACTCCTCAGTCCTCCCAAGTCCACCTCCCAGTGTGCATGAGTTTCACCCACAAAAAAGGGGGGAGAGAAGAAGAAGGAGAGGAGGAGTGGAGAGAGTAAGGGAGAGGGAGGAGAAGAAGAAGAAGCAGAAGCAGAAGAAGAAAGAGGAGGAGGAGGAGGAGGAGAAGGAGAAGAAAAGAAGTCCAGTTTGCATGCTCATATACTAACTAGAGCATGGTCCAACTCCCAGTGGCCAGCCATTAAAGAAACCTGAAGCCTTCCCCACCTACACCACACTAGAGGCCATGAATCCTGATGAGATGCCCTTCACCATCCTAATTAAGTAATTTATTTGTTTGTTTATTTATTTTTACGGAATACTACTCATCCATTAAAAACAAGGAAATCATGAAAATTTCAGGTAAATGTAGTACATTTACACAGTGGAATACTATTAAAAACAATTTTAGGCAAATGGATGGAACTAGAAAAGATTATTCTGAGTCAGGTAACACAGATCCAGAAAGACACACATGGTATATACTCACTTATAAGCAGATTTTAGTCATATAGTACAGGATAGACATATTACAATGGACAGATTCCAAGAAGAAAAGTAACAAGGGAGGACACATAAATCTTACTCAGAAGGGAAAACAGAGTAGACAGCGGTAGTGGCTGAGGAGTGGGAACAAGGTAGAAGAGGGAGTACAGAGATAAATAAGGGTGGATTATTAACTGCAGTTTATTCACTTTGTATCCTCCCTATAGCTCCCTCCCTCCTTCTTTCTAAATCCCACCCTCCCTCCCTTTCCTCCTCCTATGCCCCTCCCCAAGTCCACTGATGGGGATGTCTTCCTCTTCTTCTATCTGACCCTAGCCTACCAAGTCTCATCAGGACTGGTTGCATTGTCTTCCTCTGTGGCCTGGTAAGGCTGCTCCCCCCTCAAACAGAGAATTCTCAATAGAGAAATATCAATTGGCGGAGAAACAATTAAAGAAAGGCTCAATGTCCTTAGTCATCAGGGAAATGCAAATCAAAACGACCTGGAGATTTCTCCCTTACACCCATCAGAACGGCTAAGATCAAAAACTCAAATGACAATACATGCTGGAGAGGATGTGGAGAAAGAAGAACCCTACTCCATTGCTGGTGAAAATGTAAACTTGTAAACCACTTGGAAATCAATCTGGTGCTTTCTCAGACAATTAAGAATAGTGTTTCCTCAAGATCCAGCTATACCACTCCTAGGCATATACCCAAAATATGCTCAAGTACACAACCAGGACATTTGCTCAACCATCTTTGTAGCAGCTTTATTTGTAATAACCATAACCTGGAAACAACACAGACGCCCCTTATCACAATTTTTAAAATTTGTGCTGTTGTATTGATTAAAAATAACAGTTGAGAAAGAGGGACACAGAAGGCTGGGTCATGGAATTAAAGAGGGGTTTCTTGGAAGGGGGCCCAGAGGAGATGAGGGAGGGATGGTAGGATTGGGAAGGAATGAGGGAGCAGGATACAGCTGGTACACAAAGTTAATAAACTGTAACTAATATTTAAAAAATAAAAAATTAAAAAAAGGGGTTTCTCAAAAAATAAAATTCAGATAGGTAAGGAACATTTTTAAAATGTTCAATATTTTTAGCTATCAGAGAAATGGACTTAAAAGTACTATGAGATTTTATCTTTTCCTAAAAAAATAAATAAATAATAAAAGTTTGTTGTGATATTGATGACTGAGGATTCACAGTTGAGAAAGAGGAAATAGAAAGCTTCTATGACAGCCCCTATTTCTGTCACCTCCCACCCCCCAAAAAGTAACAGCCTAGACAGAAAGCCATTGAAGAGAACTCTTAAAATTTGTGAAACATCATATTTTAATAGCTAGATTGTACATAGAAGAATTAAATTGCTGAAGGCACTTTACATAACTTAAAATAGTATAACTACAGTAATAGAAACCATAATCTATTAAAATAAAAAGAAAAGTGTTTCTTTTTGGGAATTATATATAAAGTTGGAGTATATTTTGTTTTCCCCCACCAAAATGCAGCAGTATCTATCTCTTCAATACAGGTACAAGGAATTAATTTCAAATAAAGATGTATGTGTGAATACATAAAGCAAGCCATTCCTTTTGCAATATTACGGTGATGAAACTCACAGTTATTTTTCTTAATAATGTTGGAGGTTGCACTCATGCATTCATTACAGAGAATGAAATGCAACCACACCAGCTAGATTGCAAAGCAACCTTAAACAATGCCAGAAAAGCTGCAAAAACTTAAATGTTGCTATCCTGGTATTTATAGAAATGCATTCCAATGTCTCAATGTCTGTCATGAAGACAAGTAGCTGCAGGTCCTGTTGCACCAGTTTCAAAACTACCTGAAGATACAGGGCTGCTTTTTAAGCACTTCACGCCAACGGAAAAAAAAAAAAAAAAGAGTGATAAAGTGGAAGCATTTCACTGGAGAAGCTGGAATTATAATTTTTCACTAACCAGCATTTGCACACGCACACACAGACACATTACTTATTTAATGTATGTACTGAATGTTTTAATTTGCCTAAATCTCAATAAGCAATAGATTTCCATATCAAAGTATGAGATGAAGGCAAAGTGCAATGTGTTGGAGAGGGGTTTTGTGTAAGATACATATATATACATATATGCATATACGCATAAATATGTTTTTTTTCTTTCTTTCTTCTCTCTCTTTCTTTCTTCTCTCTCTTTCTTTCTTTCTTTCTTTCTTTCTTTCTTTCTTTCTTTCTTTCTTTCTTTCTTTCTTTCTTTCTTTCTTTCTTTCTTTCTTTCTTTCCTTCTATACCCTGACCACAGTTTGTCCTCCCTCCTCTCTCCCAGTTCCTTATCTGGACCTC
Source organism: Rhombomys opimus (assembly GCA_010120015.1). Lineage (NCBI taxonomy): Eukaryota > Metazoa > Chordata > Mammalia > Rodentia > Muridae > Rhombomys > Rhombomys opimus. The sequence continues at coordinate 711,239 of REGO01000339.1, forward strand.
CACTTTGCCCTGCCACCTATCCAACTCCTCCTTTTCTCTTCAAAACTTTTCAAGCTTCCCATGGATATCAATCGACGGTGGCGTATCAAGCTGCAGTAAGATTAGGCACCTCGCCTCTGTATTGAGGCTTGACAAGACATCTCAGTAGGAAGAAAAGATCCCCAAAGTAGGCAAGAAGATCAGAGACAGTGTGTGCTCCCACCTTAAGGATTCCCACAAGATCACGCTAACATGTGCAGAGGGCCTAGGTCTGTCCTATACAGGATCACAGGTTGTCAGTTCTCTGTGAGTCCACATGAGCCCAGGTTGGTTGTTTTGGGGTTTTCTTGTCTTGTCCTTGCCCTTTCTAGGCACTACAATAATTAATTTGCCTCTTGTTTTCAATCACAATTTAAGATTATGCCTCTGTATGATTCAGCCTTAGTCAAGTTCCAGTGAGATTGTTGTTGAAATAAGACAAAAATATGTAACAAAGCAGAAAACAAAGAAACAGAGAGTAAAAATAAAACATTTCCTCCATATCAGAAAAGGACCTGAAAGAACCCCATTTTTTCTTTTTTTTTGATGTTTAATTTAATTTTTTTATTAATTGCACTTTATTCACTTTGTATCCCCCCATAAGCAAGAATCTCCTACATCACTCATTCCTGTCTCCATGCGGCTTTGTCTTTTCATAGCAAGAGTGTTGCTACCAATCTACATCTATTGGTAAATTTCTGGAATATGGCTTGTCAAATACTTTTCTGAATAAGACATTTCTTGTCTCCATGTCTCAGCCTCTATCATCCTTATGGCAAAATAGGAAATCGTCCACATCCTGCAGAGACCACAGTGAGCATAAGGCGCACATCACTTCCCAGACTTTTGGTTAAGATCAAGTGACAAGATAGTAAACGAAAAGACATTACAGAAAGTTACTGAAATGTCAAATGAGTCTCGAGTTCAAAACATTCTTTCAGGTTCCATAAATCATATAGAACTACAATGCATCCATTCATCATTTGGGAAATACTTGTTGACCTTTATATAGTAGCCTTCCACAGATGTAAAGCATATGGAGCACAAAAATCTAACTATCAGGGGAGATTTTCAAATTACTAAATTTAAAAAATTTTGTCTATATTCTACAAAAGAATGACTTATTTTATATTTAAAAACTCTCTACTGTATGTCTGGTAAGCAGACACTGGTAAAATATTTGCTGAATAAGTGGAATATATATACCATAAAATCATTTTCTATACTTGTTATATTAAATGGTATATACACAAGCATATTACATTTCAATGATTCAATTGTTTTTAAATCAAAACTTGTGATATGATGTGGCAGTACATGATTCAGCAGATTTTTGTGCTGTGGTTTCATAAAAATTACATAATGCAGGGTAAGTAGAGGTCTAGCTTGTGGAATATGGCTGTGTTTGAATATAGAAAGGCACGTTTATGTCTACACTGAGGAACTTCCAATCTTGCTGTGTTGGAGAACTCTGGCTTTCTCTTTTCATGCACTGCTGTCGTTTTATTCTGAAAGATCACTTGCAAGTTTGTTGCTTCTGAACAACAGAGATGGTTCAAATTTCTGTTAGTTAAAGCTTCATTGTGACTCTGAACCCTCTATTCATATAATGAAAGGTTTCACCAAAATATCCCTGAAACTGTGGAGTTTTGTTCTTTCTTCTTTCTTTCTTCCTTTTTTCCTTTTTCTTCAGGAATCCCATCTGTCCTGTGCAGCTCTCTGTTACATCCTTGGCTAATCTAGGAACTAACCTATTTTCTATAACAAAAGTGGAGAATCACTTACTATTATTATGTAGAACTAACCTGTAATTTAAACCCCTTCTTAAGAATTCTCCCAGGCATTTTCTCACCATCATCACTGAGGTGACTTGTTCTGTGTCTAGTTCATTGAAATTCCCAGACACAGACAGTCTGATATCCTGATATTTTAGAATTTTGTTCTTGTTTACTTTTATCTGTAAACTGAAGCCCAGATACATTTCTCTCATCTCTTTTGAGGGGCTCATGTGTATTTAAATGTGAAAATAATTGCTTAGTATAATGAACACCTTAGAGGTATAATGTTAAGAATTTCTAATTAATAGTGTGAACCCCAGTGAGTTGTGCTTCTTCCAAAAACTGTAAGAAAATTTCCTGTGTCAGAAAAAATTGACATTATATGCATTCAAATTCAGGATCATGAATTTGAGAACTTATGACTAAAAAGTATTATACCAGCCCATAAAACCAGTAATGCTTGATGCTGATTGGCATACCATGATTTTCATTTTGTAAACTAAAAACTTTCACTTAATTTGTGATTTTATCTTATACCCACCAGAATGTTCAATACCAATAAAACAAACTACAGTTAATGCTAGTAATGATGTGGAGAAGAAAGACTACTCACCTATTGCTGGTGGAAGTGTGAACCTGCACAGTGATTATGGTAATTAATTTGGTGATCCTTCAGAAAATGAAAATAAATCTATCTTAAGACCAGCTACACCACTCTTGAGCAGATACCCAAAAGAATACAGAGACACTTGTTAAGCCATATTCATTGCTTCTCTATTCGTAATAGTGAAAAACTGACAACCTAAGATGTCCACCAATAATGAATATATAAAGAAAATTTGCTACATTTATACAATAGAATATTATTTAGTAGTTAAAGAAATGAAATCATGAAATCCACAGGTTTGAGTAAAGTAACCCAGACTGTGGAAAACAAGTATTGCATGTATTCACTTATGTGTGGATATTAGTTGTTAAGCTAATGATTAATCTTCATTAGACCTGAGGTAAAAAATGAGGGATTGGGAGGGTGAAGGCAAAAAGATATTTCTGGGAGTGGGAAACAGACAGATAGGATTGGATGGATGGGCATGAGTGGGATAGGCATGGATGGAATTGTGAGGATCAAGTGGGGAAGAAAAAGAAAGATGTGAACAAGGGAGAAAATGTGAGGAGAGACAGATATCCTATCTCTGACTTATTCTGTCAGATCTTTCTCTGAGATAGTCACTTTGTCTGCCCCTCAAATAGAGCTGACTTTCAAACATCCTGCTTCTTTCTATAAACTAATTTTACTTTCATTGTTTGGGATGTCTCTGACAGGAACTCAGTGGCTGGCTCTTTGATCACCTCCACTTGCCAGGCCACAGGAAGAAAATGCAGCCATTCCTGATGAGACCTGATAGGCTAAGGTCAGATGGAAGGGAACAGGACCTCCCCTATCAGTGTACTTGGAGAGGGGCCTGGGAAAAGATGAGGGAGGATGGTGAGATTGGGAGAGAATAAGGGAGGAGGTTACAACTGAGATACACAATGAATAAACTTTATTAATAAAAAAAAATGAAAAAAGTGCAAACTAAGGGAGTATCCGTATTCCAGTCAGATCTTATTCTAAAATCCAGAGCATGTCTGCATTCTGGCTGGATCACACAGACTAGGATTTTAGATATGATCTCTTGCCAGAGCAGCCATTTTCCTGGATTAAAATTCGTCTACAGACACTCTTTGCTATTTTTTGCTCTAAGGCCTTTGTTACTAATAAACAAATTGGTATAATTATATATATATATATATATATATAATTATAATTAAATACTGATTGTTTATCAATTATCTTCTGTAGTGTTCTGTGTTTCTCTCCAACTCTGCCAAGTTCTGATTGCCAGAATTACTTTCAAACATATTGAATGTGTTTTTCCTCACTTTCTATACTGATGGGACTTTGAGCACACTCACTCTGTGGTAAATTATGCTCCCTTCGCTGCAATCAATTTCTTTTCTCAGAGAACACAGCTACCTTATACCATTCATAACCACATTCCGTAAAACTGAAAAAAAAAAACGGTGTAAAGTGATGAAGTTAGAATATTCCATCCCTGGCATTGTCACATTTAATATGTGATGTGGCTCTGTATACCTCTGCTTTAAATGAGCTTGCTCAATCTGATAATCTGTGATCACTTTGCAACTGATTTTTAGTAATTAATAATTTATTAAACTTTTTTCCTTCCTCCCTAGGCTGACGATAAGACACAGCAACTCATAATGTTAAACCAGAAATCTGGCAAACAGCTCCAGCCGAATAATTAATCAGTTTTATTAAAAAGTACTTTATTCTCTGAGAATGTTATATATGGATACAATGTATTCCAATCTATACAGCCCTAGTATCCCCGCTCCATCTTATCCATTACTCCGCCCAGGGCAGCTTCATCTTAACTTAACCCACATTCTAATTCGTGTTGCACTATATGTGTATGGATAAACGATAACCACTGGAGCATGAGCAACCTACCTGAGGCTGGACCAAACCCCTGAAGAAAATGGATTTTCCCTACTGTAGCAACTATCAACTGCTAATGTCTCCTCAGCTAGGGGAGGGACTATGTGAGAGCCTCTCCCATCCCTGCTGTAATTTGGATTGGGTTGAATTTATGAAGACCTTGAATAGGCACAAAAGGATGTGACAATTAGAAATCCACCTAAATTCTGTTTTGTTAATATTTTGAGGGGAGGAAAGAGTATATATGGCTTACACTTACATGTAGCAGTAGGGAAGGCCAGACATAAACCAAACGTAGGAATTTCATATACTATGAAGAAAGGGTGCTTGCTGGCTCATAGAACTGTTGTATTTTTAAAAATTTATTTACATATATTAGCTTTTATGTAAAGCCAGAAACTACTAAACAAGGAATATTATAGCTCTCAGTGCCTGGTTACTCGTGCAGCAACAATAAACAAAAGAATCACCCACAGGCCAATCTGATCAATATATTCTGCAACAGAAAATTCCTTCTGAGGGAAATCTAGGGTGTGTCTAGATGATGAAGTTATTGGAACAGTTTACATGGTGGCTTGAATGAGATACCTTCCAGACTGGGCAGTATTTAAAAATTTCATCCTTAACTGGTGATACTGTTTGGGTAGGTATAGGTAATAACGTCTACTCCAGGAAGTTTTTCAGTGGGGAGCAGCTTTGAGGTTTCAAAGTCTTGCCCAGTTTCCAGGACTTCCTCTACTTTCTGTTTGTGAGAGGATTGAACACTCAGCTGACTCTTCCTCCATTTCTGGTATTTACTCCTCCACTTATCTGTTGGAACAATAAGTCCCCAATAAACTCTTTCGGTAAATTGTCTTGGTCATGGTGTTCATCGCAAGCTTAACTAGGACAGTTAATAATGGAAATCACTTTAATATGATGTCATTTTATTTCAGAAGAATAATGACTCTTCATATTTTTGTGTGCTCACCTCTTTCTGTCTACACAGTTCAATGACTGAGGTCATTGCTTTAATTTTTCTTCTCCAATACAGGACATTGCAGTCTCCTAATTAGCAACTTTAGGGAATAGCCAGATTTCTTTTCTAGCATTAGATTATTTTAACCTACAACATAGTATGAATCATGTGTTTTTAAAACTTGCCATTGCAGTGATTTTCATTTTAGTGTCTCAGAGTCTGGAAAGATAGCGCAACAGATAAGAGAATTTGTTGTTCTTTTAGTAGTGCAAGAAAATAATTGTGCAAGAATCCTGTGCTTTGGAATTTTTTCCTCTATTGAAACATTGACTTTAAAGTGGAAGACAGAGTTTCTGGTGCAGTTTGCTTTCAGAGGCTGAAACTATGTCCACTAGGACAGGGAACATTGCAGCAGGTAGGTGACATTGTAGAACAGTAGCTGAAAGCTTTCCTCCTGAGATACAATCATGAAACAGAAATCTAACTGGGAATGGCAAGGTCTTTTGAAACCCAAAACCCAATCCCAGTGATGTAATTTCTCCAGTTAAGCCAATGAAGCTACATTTTCAAGTCCATAGTTCCATCAATGGGGAGTCAAGTATTCAAATACGTGAGACTATAGTGCTAGGCTTTCTCAGGCCCACCCTCAGCAGCTGAAACTTCTAGATAGTTTAAAGCTTAGGCTTTTTGCTGGGATAGTGTCCCTACTCATGTCTAAACTTAACCTTACTATTCAATGTTATGACCTGCCCGTGGCTAGCTCTTTACCTTCCATGTTCCCCTCCAGTCCATGCCTGTTCTCTGCCTTGTCTTCTTTGATGCACTCACTCTGCTTTTGTCTCCTTAGATTCTTAGTTTCTGCCCCAGTTATTGACTTTCAGACATTTATTACAACGATTTCTTTAAAATTTTCTTTCATCACTTAATATTTCTGCTTCCAAGAAACTGAGTTGCTAGAGACCTTATGTATGCACCAAAAATCAAAATTCCCTTTCTATGGCAAAGTGTCAGCAACAAGACAACAAATGATACATCTATTAGAGCACCTTACTCATAGAAGGCTGTCTGGCCTTCATGTTTTTGAATAGGTGGAAGGACAAGCATTACAAATATAAAGCTAATGATGGGCCATAGGAATGACAATACCAAAATCCTATCAACAGTTAATTTTCTGCTGCTGGCAAGGTATTCAACAAGAGAAAGTAGAGAGACACACCTTCACACAATGTGAAGGAAAGTCACCCCAACAAAACTATAGGGGTCATTAAGATTCATTCAATCAATCACTCTTTTCTTCAAAAGAATTCACAAAAAGGATTTATGAAGTCGCCAGTCAAAAGAGACAGCAAATTGGGACTGAAGTTATAAGCTACATAATGCTTATCACCTGCTTAAACAACTAACCCCTGGACAGCCTTGTTCTAATTATTCACATTATTCACTCCTGCTCTGTGTAGAACCTATTATTTCAGTGACTTGAAAAAACATTAATCTCTATACAAGCATGGATCTTTTGCTCATCATAGCAGAATCTAAAAATAGCAAACACCAGTTGATCAATGAATATTTGTGCTATTGAATATAAAAATGGATGTAGCATTCACTAATTAAATATTTCTCCTGAAGAACAGTATATTGCCATGTTATTATAAAATGAAATGTTTTTATTCCCTCAGATGAGGGGAAGAGATGAGAACAGTACCCAAGCTTCATGAATACATGCCTTGGGCTGAACCCAGAACATTTCTCTATTTCTGAACTCTGGCTGCTAGTTCAAGTCAGCTGTTTTGTCTCAAAACTCATCTCCAAGCTGATGAATTTAATCCAACTTCTCTCAGGTTCTCTATGAATTGTTCTTTTTGGGAAAAAACTGCCTCTGAAGTATAGGAACTAAACTGCACTGAATACATGAAGTGAACACAACGGCAAGAACACAAGTGAACTCAACTGCATCCAGCTGAGCTGCACCAAACTCAACCAAACTGGACTGTACTCCTAAACTCTACTGTACTGTTCCCAAAACTCTCCTGTATTTCTGTACTGTACTGTCCTCTACTTTCTGGACTGTCTTATGTAGCCTGTCCTTCATCTCTGTTCTGGTGAAAGTTGGGCATATGGTATGTCTGAACTATTGTGTCAAATCTTTCTTGATTCGTCACTTTATCTGCTGCTCAAATAGACACCACTTTCAAGAATGTCTGCTTCCTTCTAAAAACTAATCTTACTTTTATTGTTTGGGTTTAAATGTGTGTACTAAGTGTGTGTCTGTATTTGGGCCAGATCATATTTTAAGTCAGAGAGTGCCTGAATTCCAGCCAAGTCACATAGAATTAGCAGGTCTTTAGATGAGATTTAATCAACCACATTGCTTGATTAGATTTTGTCTACAATAAGATTTTTATTTCAAGAAATTTTTGCTCTTGACTTCTTTATGTAATACGATCCATAGATTTTTTCCCTAACAGAATTAGACATTCAGCATATGATTAAACAGAACCTGAAAAAAGTAATCATTTTCTAGTGTCCTAATCATTATTGTGGTCTCAAAAAGCAGGACTAAAGTGGTGTGGAGGGGTGAACATCAATAGAATAAACATGAAAGGACAAAAAGCAATTCTCTCTAGTATGTACATGTTATTTCCAGAGACACTTCCGACATACCATTGAGAATGTGTCCCACAGTACTTACCTGAATAAAAAAAAAGTGGGGGAAAGAACCTCTTCAGTAGTACCTGTTATTTACTTAGGATGGCACCGTAGACTTTAAGATACTCCTACATCCAAGTTGCTCAGGTGTATCACCTAAAGTTTGATGGTACACTTCATGCATCTGTTATACAAGTTATGAGTGTGTAAATATTTCCCCATCCAGAGACTGATTGCTGTCTCTTAGAATCTGAACAGAGAAGATTAGTAGTAGTTAGTTCTAAGTAGGTAATATCTCAAGTAAAACAAGACAGAATGATTTTTAAGTTTATGTTATTCATATCCGTTTATGTAATTTCCAGGTGTCTATATACAACAACAATTTTTGTGAATTTGGTTAGTCTATTTGTCTGAGACATTGTAGCCCACAATTAGCATTTGTTATATATGCATGAGGAACTTCTCCAGCAAATCTTTGGTTTTGCCAAACTACACCTGGAGAACTAACTAAAACCAGAACTAGACTATTTTGTCTATTTAAACTCATATATTTAAAACTTAGACACATAACAAAATACAGGGACATAGCAGTTATAGAATCAGTGTAAGAAAAAACTGTCATTCTACTTGATTGACTGTGGGAGAGGTTCATATCTATGTATCCATCCTACATAAGTAATCTAATGATAATAAATAATAAAAGAAAATATTGATTGACACTAAATTATTCTTTCTACTTGAGTTTTACATCCTTCAATTTTTATTCATTTTAGTAGATGTTAATATAGATAAAATTTGTAGGAACTCCTGCACCCATTTCTTTAAAATTTTTTCACATGACGTAATATTGTTTCTTCTAGTAACTGAATTTTTCGACACTTTATTACATATGTACCAGAAGTCAAAATTCCTTTCCTATGGCACTGATAGCAAAGTGTTTTCCTCGGGCTTAGCCCAGCAAGTGGATACATTTTATTTTTTCTTTGAGTTAGAGGACAGTGATAATATATTTAGAGCTAACATCAGCAGTATTTATATGGTGTCTCCTGTTTTGTTTTACTTGAGATCCTATGATTTAGCCACTATAGTGGCAAATCAGTGTGGTCATAGGCCATAACACCTGTATCATGAAACAACTGCAGAAAACTTTCTTATTTTTAAGAATTATAAAATTAATTTAATTCATACTTTAATATTATGATGATTGTTGTGGTTTCTAAAATAACTATCAACTGCTATTGTGAAATGTACCTCTTTTTTTGTATTTCTACTGTTTCACTTGATTTTGAAAGCTTTGGAACATCATAGCAACTCTGGTTTGATCAGCTATGTAGCAGGTAGAAATTTTCCACTTGAAAGCTCTTTAAACAAAGGCTTTCAGTGGAAAGGTTACGGAAGCAATGACAAGGTACTGGCAGGTATCAGGTTTGTTTACTCTAAATATACATGAGGGGAAAGAAAGGAATAAAAAGAATAATATCAAATATTGTTCTACACACAAGGAAACATACATTATTTTAAAATCTATTTTTAAAGCCAGACTTTTTAAGTTCAGCATTTAACTAGTGACAATGAACTTCAAATAGATTTTCTCTCCATAATGTCTATTCTGACCACATATCTGAAATTGTAAAAGAACCTGAGAATAGCGTGAGGAATTATAGATCCATGGTCATAACAGGCCTTGATAAAAAAAAAGTCACACATGTTTGATAAACAGATTCTATTTATATAGAGGAAAGATCAAAACAATATGCTTAGTATATTATATGCTTAGGCTACCTTATTATTTACAAAAACGACTTCTTTTTCATTTTTTTCTTCTTCCTTGTCTTCTTCTCTCTGTCTCTGTCTCCCTATCTTTCTCTCTCCTTCCCTTTCTCGTGTGTGTGTGTGTGTGTGTGTGTGTGTGTGTGTGTGTGTGTTTACATGGAGGACAGAGATAAATCTTAGAAACTATAACTCAATAACTTTTTACCTTGTTTTTCCTTGTTTTGAGACAGGGCCACTCACTATACTTGAGCTCTCTGCTTAGGCTCAAGTAAAAACCAAAACAATAACACCACCAACAAAAACGAAAGCAAAAACTCAGTAATGTAAGTCATAAAACAGCAAATTTATGTGATATTTTTTTGTCTTTTGTATTTGATGAAATGCCAGAGGCACAAATAATATTATGGCCCATCTCCACTTAAAATCATGTGTAATCATTCACTGAACAGACTTTGAAGAGTAGAGACTGGATTTAAATGTAATTTATTATTCAGGGGGAGAAGTTCACGTGGGTAGCTTTCTGCATTGTTAAATATTTGCTGTGATGTTCTCTGGAAACAGTAGCTGTGCTGCGATGTAGATCAGTAATAGGTGGCCTGTCTAGTATGCCCAAAACAGTGTTTGCCACTCAGAACAAAAAGCAAACCAAACAGAGTTCAGCAATTACAGACAAGAGTAGAAAGTGGATATTTTTACCACCTGGTATAGTTCATGCCTCCGCATACACTAGAGAAGTTTAGATCTATTAAGATGAAGCACACACTCACACACGCACACACACACACACACACACACACACACACACACGCACACACACACACACAGAGACTCATATGAGACGCTCTTCTGGGAACACAGCAAAGTCAACAGCAGGATGGCTCAGCATGTAGAAGAGCTTGCCAGACAGGCAGACAGCAAAAATAATGCTGATAATAATATTTTTAACCTTAGAATTAGCTCTGTTTACTGATGTTTCCATGGTAACAAAAAATGACTTTTTAACTAATCACATATTTCAATTGGCAGAGAAATCTGTATGCATGTATTTATTTCCATCAGTTCAGTAATTTAAAAACTTTAAAATGAGAATTCATAATTTTTGAGACAGTAAAGCTACTATTAATCACAGTTAATTCAGACTCCTTTTACATTTATTTAATTTTTTCATCCTTGTGCATGTTTTGCCTCCTGTGTATTTGTGAAACACATGCATGTAGTGCTTTTGTAGGTTAGAAGAGCGCATGGGATCCTCTGTGACTGCAGCTACAGATTGTTGTGAAGTACCATATGTTGTTGGTTATTCAATACAGGTCTGTTTGAAAAGCAGCCAGGACTCATAAACTCCAAGTCATCTCTTCAGAAATAGAAATCCAATTCTTAACAAATTTCTAGACACGAAATTGACGCTGCATTAGTTACTTTTCTGCTAGTGGTAGGAGGCAGAATGACTAAGGCAACTTATAAGAGAAAAGATGTATTACGGCCTATCTTTCCAAGGGTTAGAGTCCATGATCACCAAGGGCAGAGGCACGCTAGCAGCAGGCAGGCCTAGTGCTACATCTTCTAAAAGCTTTCATCTTAACAGGAGACAGAAAGAGAGGGGTAAATGGGAATGGTTTTGGTCTTTTAAACCTCAAAGCCCATCCCGAGTGACATATTTCCTATAAAAAAAATAAAAGCCACACTTCTAATCTTTCTCAAGCTATTCCTGGACTGAGACAAAGCATTCAAATATATGAGCCTCTGGGCCATTCCAAGAAGAAAACAAGGGCAATTGCAAACTGTTTATTTTTATTCCTGAGGGATGTTATCACAAATCAGAACAAAATAATGTAATACAATCTTCGGCTTCTTGGGTACAACACTGGCTGGGAAAAGTGGAACTTCTTACTTGTCAAAGGCTAAAATAAATAAATAAATAAAGTCTTCTGCACATATGTTATGGTTTTGTAGCTTAGTCCTCATGTGGGACCCCTAACAGTGGATTCAGGGGCTTTCTCAGTCTTTTGTCTGCTTTGGGAAACCTTTCCAACCTGCTGTGCTTCCTTATACAGTCTCAATATGAGGAAAGCTACCTAGTCTTACTGAAAATTAATATTCCATATTTGGATGATATTCCTGGGAGGCATGCCATTTTCTGAAGGGAAACAGAGGAGGAGTAGATTCAGGGAAGAGGGGAGGTGGCAGGTAGATCACTGGGAGGAAAGGAGGAACCAAGAATCATGCAACAGAAAAAAAAATTAAAAAGAGGACACACTGAGATTTCAAATTTTGGCATTGTTTCAGGAACATTGTTTTATGAAGGAAATTTCCTTTTCTGATGTGTTATTGTTGCACGTTGCATTTCTGACTTTAGTAGAAGATAGTTGTAGTTGAATTGAAACTGGTTTCTACAACTCTACTTATTTTGATGGATATTTTTAAAAAATTTAGCAGGGTTTGGTGGCTCACATCCATAGTCCCAGTACTCAGGCAGGCAGACACAGGCAGATCACTGTGAGTTTGAGGCAAGCTTGTTCTACAAGGTGAGTCTAGGACAGCCAAGGCTACACAGAGAAACTCTTGTCTTGAGAAAAAAAAAGCAAAATCAAACCCAAACCAAAAGAAAACATAGAATTTTTTTATTTCTCAGTTAGACACAAGACCCCAAAGTCCTAGAGACTAGAGACTTGGAAGGTCTGCAATTCAATGCATCAGAACTCTGAATACCTAAAACACATCTGCTATATTAAGACAATGATTTTTCTTTTCCTCTTTCATTCCCTCTTATAGGTACTCAACTACTTGAGGATTAAGAAAATTCAATCTTCCAAAAATTCTTTTGGCATGTTGTATATTAAAAAAAAAAAAAAAAAACAACTGTCAGGCTTCATTCCACTGTAACTGGATTTGTCATATGGCTGTAGTCAAAGGGCCACATGCCAAACCGTTATCAGTGCTGAACCTAGAGCTCTGGCCTACCCTGTGATTTTCTTTATTACAACAATATGTTTAATAAAACTTTAATACTTCTTGCTCACTGAAATGATTCCTCTTGCTGAGTCTGTCATTAACATTTCATCACCTCACTTAAATGTATGCAATATTATTTTCAAACAATTCAGAAGGGAGAAACCACCCATAAAACTTAGGCTCAAAATTTGTCTTGCTTATAAGAAGTGTAGGGGTAAATGTTCTTATTGAATGGTAGGGCATCTTTTTGGTATATGCCCAAGAGTAGTATTGCTGGATCTTGGGGTAGTGTTCTTCCCAGTTTTCTTAGAAAGCGCCAGATTGATTTCCAAAGTGGTAGCACAAGTTTACATTCCCACCAGCAGTGGAGGAAAGTTCCTCTTTCTCCACATCTCTCCGGCATGCATCTTGTACATTTTGTTTTTGAACTTAGTCATTCAGATAGGTGTAAGATGGAATCTCAGAGTTGTTTTGATTTGTATTTCCCTGATGACTAAGGACATTGAACATTTCCTTTTGTTATTATTTGTGTGTGTATAGCAGAAATTTAGGTTGGTCAGCATGTGGGTTCCCTAACAATGAGAGTAGAGGCTGTCTTTGGCTTTTTTCCCACACTGGATCCCTCTTTCATAACTGGGCTGCCTTGTCAGGCCTCAGTGGGAGAGGATGTGCTTAGTCCTACTGTGATGTGAGGTGCCTGGGTAGGTTAATAGCACTTGGGGTTCTCTGCTACTCTGAGGAAACAGAGAAGAGGGGATGAGGAGAGGGATATGAGGGGAGGGCTGGGAGAAGAGGAAGGAGAGGGCTAGAATCATGAAGTAAAGACACTAAATTAACAGGTAAATTAAAAAAATAACTTATGGTTACTGGTCACTACACATGTGCTTTGCCCAAAAGGAGTTATAGCCTCGAAATTGAGGTATGTTTTAAATTTTGTACCATTAAGAATTTGTAATAACTGTATGTAAATGATGAACTTTTAGCTATAAAGTTGAATAAAATCTTTGAACACTGTTATTAAAAAATTCTTTCTACAACTTTACACCAAGAGAAGAACTGCTTAACCCCAAATCCTAGAATAACACTAGAATAAGGTATTGTTAAAATCACAGAGATTATGTGAAGTAATTTTGTTTCTTTTTTTTCTATCTTAAAAATATAGCAGAGAGGGCCTCTGAAAGACTATACCTCTCAGTGTATCAAAGCAGATACTGAGACTCATAACCAAACCTTGGGCAGAGTGCAATGAATCATAGGTAAGAAGGGGGAGTTAGTAAGACATGGTGAGGACAGGACAACCACAAGGACCAAATATATCTGGGCACAGGGGTCTTTTCTGAGACTGAGTCTCCAACCAAGGACCATGTATGGATATAACCTAGAACCCCTGCTCAGATGTAGCCCATGGCAGGGTAGCATCCAAGGGGGTTTCCCTATTAAGGGGAACAGGGACTGTCTCTCTGACATGAACTCAGTGGTGGTTTCTTTGACCTCCCCTGCACCCCCCCACTCTGAGGGAGAAACAGCTCTGCTTCCACAGAGGAGGACATTGCAACCAGTCCTGATGAAACCTGATAAACTAGGGTCACATGGAAGGGGAGGAGGACCTCCCCTATCAGTGGACTTAGAGAGGGGCAAGGGAGGAGAAGAGGGAAGGAGGGTGAGATTGGGAGCTAATGAGGGAAGGGGCTACAGCTGGGATGCAAAGTAAATAAACTCTGATTAATATACAAAAATAAAAATTGAGTGAGTATATACCATGTGTGTCTTTCTCCTTCTGGGATACCTCACTCAGTATGATCTTTTCTAGATCCCACCATTTGCCTGCAAATTTCATGATTTCCTCGTTTTTGATTGCTGAGTAGTATTCCATTGTGTAAAAATACCACAATTTCTGTATCCATTCCTCCTTTGAGGGACATCTGGGTTTTTTCCAGGTTCTGGCTATTACAAATAAAGCTGCTACAAACATGGTTGAGCAAAGGTCCTTGTTGTGTACTTGAGCAAATTTTGGGTATATGCTTAGGAGTGGTATAGCTGGATCTTTTGCAAGCACAATGCTTAATTGTCTGAGAAAGCGCCAGATTGACTTGCAAAATGGTTATAACAGTTTACATTCCCACCAACAAAGGAGGCGTGTTCCCTTTTTTCCACAATCTCTCCAGCATGTGTTGTCACTTGAGTTATTCATCTTAGCCATTTTGATGGGTGTAAGGTTAAATCTCAGGGTCGTTTTGACTTGCATCTTCCTGATGACTAAGGATGTTGAGCATCTCTTTAAGTGTTTCTCTGCCATTCTATATTCCTCTACAGATAATTCTCTGTTTAGCTCTGTACCCCATTTTTTAATTGGATTACTTGATTTACTGCTTTTTAACTTCTTTAGTTCTTTATATATGCTGGATATCAGCTCTCTGTCAGATATAGGGTTGGTGAAGATCCTTTCCCAGTTTGTAAGCTGTCGTTTTGTTCTGACAACAGAAGGAGAAAGACACACATGGTATATACTCACTCATATAGTCATATAAGATATGATAATGAAATCTATACACCTAAAGAAGATAAACAAGAAAGCAGACCCGGGGTAAGATGATCAATCCTCACTAAGAAAGACAAGTGGGATGTGCATTGGACATAAGAGAAAACAAGTAACAGGACAGGAGCCTACTGCAGAGGGTCTCTGAAAGACTCTACCTAGCAGTGTATCAAAGCAGATACTAAGACTCATAACCAAACCTTCGGCAGAGTGCATGGAATCATTTGAAAGAAGGGGGATTTCGTATGAAGTGGAAAGGATAGGAGCTCCACAAGGACCAAATATATCTGGGCACAGGGGTCTTTTCTGAGACTGACACTCCACCAAAGACCATGTATGGATATAACCTAGAACCTTTGCTCCTCGGATGTAGCCTGTGGTAGCTCAGTAACCAATTGGTTTCCCATAGTAAGGGAACAGGGACTATTTCTGACAGGAACTCAATGGTAGGTTCTTTGACCTCCCACCCCCCCAAGGAAGAAGTAGTCCTGCTAAGCCACAGAGGAGGGTTTTGAAGCCAGTCCTGAAGATACCTGATAAAATAGGGTCAGCTGAAAGGCGAGGAGGTCCTCCCTAACCAGTGAACTTGGAAAAGGGCAGGGAGGGGATGAGGGAGGGAGGGTTTAGGAGGAAATGAGGGAGCTGGATACAGCTGGGATACAGAGTTAATAAAATGTAACTAATTATATAAATAAATAAAAAATACATGAAAAAATAAATAGAAAAAATAAAAATTAAAAAATATAAAAGAAGGCTATTGATTAAGTACCAGCGGAACTGAAAAGCTGTTTTTCTAAATAAAGCGAGCTTGCAATCTGCATAATATAATTCTCAGCTTAGAAAAGCTTTGCTACCAGTTGGTTAGTCAGCTCATCAATAATTTGGACGCAGCCTAAAGGCTATCCATACATGGATGTTAGAAAGTGCTGAACTGTGGAAAATTAAATGCATTCTACTCTAGCATGCTTGCAAATCCTCAGCTTCAAAGTCAGGGCTGTGGTGGATACAAGCTTCTTTCCAATTTCCACAGAACTCTCTTTGTGTTTCCAGGCTGACAAAGCTTGGGGAAAAAAACCCCAAACAAACATACAATTTACAATTTTAAAGACATATTTCTTTTGTCTTCTCTGTTATTCTCTCTCTCTCTCTCTATCTCTCTCTCTCTCTTATATTTCTCATAAGAAACTTCTGATGTGCTCACAGGTTCATGAGGTAAAAATAGAATTCAATCTCTACAAGGTGGCAAAACTAAATCTGTGTTATTTTTCTGACCCAAATGTTGAAAGACATTTAATAGAAAACCTATGTTTGATACAATGCAGAGACAAAAATTACGTTCTGCTGTGGAATTCAGATAGCAAGGCTCCATGTTTTACCCTTATTTTGTGCTTCTCAGATTGTTTGTAAATGAACTATAAATACATTCAAAACATCTGACATAGTGCTTTTCTTGTAAAAACCTGGATTGAGCTTCTTAAACCTTGACCATATTATACCTTTCTTAGGGAAGTCCAATAACAGTCAGCCACTCTTTTATCTAATTTTTTTTTGTGTGTGTGTGTGTGTGTGTGTGTAATTATATGTGCTGTACTTTGTGAGTTATTTTCTTGTGCTGAAATCTTCCAAGTCCCTGTCATGAGATCAGAAAATAGAAGGCTTTAGGAGGTATTTACGTCATAAAGGAGGTAGAATTAGTGCTCTTGTAAGAGAGAGCGCGGAGAACCCTCAACCTCCCCACCATGGACAAAAGATGCATAGCTCTAAAGAGAAAACATTCTTTCCAACTCCTGAACTATCTGCTTCTGGATCTTGGACTAGCTCCAGTGTCCTCAGGGTAGTTGTATTTTCTTTATAATTCATTCCGCCTGTGATTGGTTGCTATAGCACCCTGAATATACTAAGACATTAATAGAATCTGCAAGACTTCAGTGAGCAACATACTTCAGGGATAATGTTTGTGCCTTCAAAATTTTCTTTTTTTTGGCCTAAGTGACTTAGACTTAGCTTTATAAAACGTAAAATTATTCTCAAATATTAGAATAAATAATATCAGTAAATCATATATCCACAATAAGATGAAAGACTTCTTGAGATTGTCCAGGAAAGCTTTCCTCAATTTATTATTTCATGTCTTTTCTTTCCTCGTATTTTTACATTTCTTTTTTTTTTATCAGTTACTCAGTTACATTTTATTAATTCTGTATCCCAGCTGTGCCCCGAACCCTCATTCCCTCCCAGTCCCTCCCTCCCTCCCTCATCACCACTGTGCCCCTTTCCAAGTCCACTGATAGGGGGGGACCTCCCCCCATTCATCTGATCCTGTTATCTTGGTACATAGCAAATATCTAAGTGATAGTAACTGGAATATATAGACATTACTGTGTAATAAAACTACTGCATTTTGCACCACCAATTCATATCTTATCAGTGAAACTACAACTTCTAGGTTATCAATAACTCTTGGTATGGAGAAAAACTAAAATCAAACACAAATTTGAGTAGATCTCCGAAAAATAACGTTTTTCTTAAAATAAGATAGCATTTTCTTAGAACATACCTCCGTAAATACCCTAAATGCCATGCATGATTTTTTTGAGGCATATTATGTAGTAAAGAGTTGCAGATAGTCTTTCACTGTTGAAATTAAGTGTCAGCAGGGGGAGGGCAGTCACTTGCCTACAATAACCAAGTGACTCAATGACTCACAGGTAATGATACCTAACAATTTCAACCCAGGAGGCTAATCTTTAAATACATTGGCCTTTGAACTGTTTCTATGTTTATCTGCTTTTGTTATAAAGCTAAGTGTTCTAATAATTCAGAACAAAGAGCTTTGGAGTAAGCAGCTATGGAGAAAAAACATCGCACTCAGATTAGTGATACATAGAAGAAAAAATGTATTATAAGATGATTTATAAAAGGGCAAATTGTATTATGATGATTAGTTTATTTCCATAGACATTCCATATATTATGTTGCCAACCATCTGGGAATTATACAGAGAATGTAATTAATTTGCTATACTTTAAATTTCAGTTCAGATTTCAGTAGAAATTGGTGTCTAGGTAGAGGGTGTGACAACCTACCACCACTCTACTAATTTATCAAGAATAACAAAAACAACACAACACATTATTATTGAAAAAAACACAACAAACCTCTGACCTTCATTTCTTTCCAATGTTAATGGTAATTTCCTTCAGCATGAACAATACGAGAAATTTTGATGTACTTTGCTATTTTTTAAACTATCTGTTTTAAACTTAAATTTTTGTCTATATTAATGTAACTCATACTTTCATTAAATAAAATCAAGAACAGATAATTTCGAATATTTCAGTATTGGAATATTACTTACATTTGAGGAATATTCTTATGTAATTTTACAATACTTTCATGCTTTGAATTATCGTGTAATAATAAATCTAGTTTTAATGTATCTGTTAAAATTAAGATGTTAGGGGATGATACTATGCAAATGCCCATAAAATGATTTTAAATATAACAAAAGAAAAAAATTACAACAGTTAAGGATTACATGTTTTAGAGTGAGGATATGAAAAAGGTCTCTTCTCCACAAACTGTTTTCTTGCTGTTTTTTGTCGTGGTTTTTATTATTTGTGGTTTTGTTGTTGTTGTTATTGTTTTTGTTGTTATTGTTGTTTTCTTTCTTTCCTTAAAAGCCTTAGCATCACTCTCTGAGTTTGTTCCTGTTGTACCACGTCAGACGATCTGGTAAAACGTGAAAGTGTGTGGTACAATTAAGAGCATTTGAGAATTCATTTATGGACGGATGAGATTGCAGGAAAGAAATCCAGTACTAAGCGTAAATTTTACAGAGAAACAGATTTGAGACCCGATTCAAGCAAAAGTCAAGGAAAGTTGACTTAAATAGTTCACATTCTGGATTAACCACTTTGTAAACAACAGAAATGACCTTTGCTAATTGTAAACCATTAAATGATAAAGAAAACAAGCTTTTAACGCAGTGCCCCAGGCACTCAGAACACTTTAATTACCTCCCGACTTTCTGAGTTTCTGCTTTATTTAGAACACTTCCAGATTTAGTACTCTCTTGGCAATTTAATTAAATTTAATCCACAGATATTATCCTTTAAACTGTGTCTTTTGATTGCCTAGAACTGGCAGTCGTATGCACTCAAATAATGAAGTGATTTGGTATTTTGATATCTGTTAATATAATGATGTCCCTTTGTCAGACATTAATAGTTTATTAGTGTTTTGAATCAGCAGCAATATTTTATAATGACAATTTTTGTTTTGTTGAACACATTAAAACATGTATATTTGTTATTTAATGTGAAGGATCCTTGACTACCATCTTGCCATTTTGTTCCTTCTCTACAATATCAAAATGATAACTGTTAGTTATGGATAATCTTCTAATTAGGTAAGGGCCTGATAGGCTAAGCATGTATATTTCATGGTGCTGAATAATTAAAATTGTCAAAAGGCTTTTTAAATTTTTAACTTTTTTATTCTTTAAGTAGATTTGTTAAATTGAGCCTTTTATTTAAATGGTATTTCTTATATTGGAGACTTTAATTACTATTGTGTTCTGATTATCTATGAAATACACAGAAGCTAAAGGGAATTTTTATTTATTTATTTGGGATTTTTATTTATATATTTATATATAATTTACTTGTTCATTGACTTCTGTATTTAGATGAAAATACTAATAAAAATTAAAAATAGCTTTTTAAATTAATTAATTAAGATGATACAATGAAAGAAACAAGATTGTATCAGAAGCTAACTTAGTAAAAACACTTTATTCATGATTACAGACAGATTGAAAAAGATGATACTAGAAATTATATAGGTTCATGTTGCTGTTAGGATAGTTTTGAAAACATGTTATTTTTCTGGTTGTATTTATTTTCTATTACTGACATTGATTTTCTTCACTGAAAGAGACAAGAAAAATTACTTGCCCTTTCTACTCCAGATATATTAGTTCACAGGGGGAAAAAAAAAACAATAATTTGGTCCACATATATTTTCTAAGTTAGATCAATTTTCATTACTGATACAATTTAATAATCTACCTGTCTATATTTATTTGAACTCAAAATTGGAGAAAATATGAAGATATATGCATAACATATATAATGCATACATACAAAATCAAGGAAAAAAGGAGTAGCTTATATTATACTTGATTTTACTTTATGATGAGATTAAATGTGGTCAGTAAAATCAATTAAGTAATGGCAAATATTTAGAATTTCCTTAGATAATTTGAATTTCTAAACTGGAATCAATAGCAAAAAACCCACATTTGCTCATTTATTGAGATATGCAGACTGATATATATAATAATGCTTCATTATAGATGCTATTAGCTCATTATGTATGCATGTATGTATATATACCGTGTAGAGGATTTGGGGTCCATATCATATTATTTTAAGTATGTTCCTGTGCTATTATTGTTATTTTATTTAGCCAAATTTAAAATTCACTTTAAGTATCTAATTAAAAATGAAGCAAGAAAGGATTTGACATTGGTAAATAAGAGCAAAGATTTAAACACTGTATTCTTGAAAACACAAATTTAATGAACTGTAACTAATATTTTAAAAATAAAATAATAAAAAAGGCCAAAAGGGTTCACATTATTGGTCTGGTGAACTTTAAGGAATTTGATTCTATTCTGAAGGGTCATATCATGCCATAAACAACAATAATTTTTTGTAGTACGACCAAACCTACTAAATCTATTTTTGCAGGTTTCACAAAATGTAACAAGCTTTGCTTTATGTCCCCCATCTGTGTAAAGGTTTATTCCCGGATACCTCTTCAACCAGATCACCAAAGGTGTGTATAAAGTTACATTACGTTTATGGTCCTGGAGTACGAAGAAGCCCACCTACAGTGATTTTCAGGGCAAAACATCTATGTGTGGTGTGTTTTTGTGTGTCAGAGAGGGTGATAGACAGACAAATAGACAGAGAAAGACACAGAGAAACAGAGAGAGACAGTTAATTTTGTATTTAATATGTTATATGAAAAAAAAGAAAATTAGAAGACAATGAAATTGCAGAAGATGTAAAGAAATAAAAAGCTGTCTGTATTAGATTATGTTCTGAAGAAATCCTTTGTGTGTAGAGCAAAAGAATTGAGCAGAAGCTTGAATGCTTGAGAAGAAAATGAATAATTCTGAAAGAGAAATGATCCAATCAAAGAAACCATGTATTCAAGATCACGAAAGTAAAATATTAGGTGAAGAAGTCATGATTTGATATTGATGATCATGGGAAAATAAATATAAACAAATAAGTGTAATAATGAATGAATCAGTGAAGAGTCAGATAACACTTTTCTTTCTTATACATGAGTTTTTTTTTTCATTTGCAAAGAAACTTTTTACAGAATTCTGTTTAAAAAATTGGTAATATGATGATTGGTAGTAAAACCAATGAAAATGTTACAATGATAACTAATGGAGTAACAAGATTAGGATTTAAGTAAAATATTGGCATGAATTATTGCCCTAGTCTATGTCTAGATGATAAGGCTTGGACTACTGTAAATCAAATATCTGGGATATGGTGTAGTCACTAAAATAATAAACAAGGTTTAACAACAAAGTAGCTATAAATTAAAGAAGTGATTGAAAATTTGTTTTAATCTGAATATAGTATTAAAATGGTGGTGCTAGCTGTTTTGCAAAGATTTTGAGCAGAGGCATTAAAATCAATCATTTGTGATTGCCATATTAATTGTGTTTTTAATAGAGACAATTACTAAGAGTTGGATTTGGCTATATTTGTCCTGCAGAAATACTCATGTTCACAAGGCAGGTTTTAGCTGTAGAGATCTGGAGTAGGAAAGATAAGATTAAGGTCTTGAGACTAATCAAGACATCTCGCATGTAAATGTCCACAGAGAAGGAAATGAACACTGATTTTTGACATTAAAATATGTAAAGATTAAGAAGATTAAACACAGGTAAATAACTAGTGTGTGGGTTGAAGAGTGAAAAATCCATGTCTAATTGTTGAGTGAAAATGTTTCCAAAAAAGGTCTTCTACTATGTCCTAAATCCACAAATGATCATGTACAATGGCTAGTCTGGATCAGAATGGTTAGTACAGAAAGAGGGTGATTGTAGACCCAGAATTTTAGTATGTTATGGGCACAGCAGCTTGAGTGTTCTCAGTGTTCATTTAAGAGAGCTAAACAATGTAATGGAACACAATAGTCATAAACGAAATCCAATATGTGAAGATTTTCCAGGAATGGAGAAGAAATATTGTTGTCACTATGAACAAGTTATGATTTTTATCTCCACTATCCTGAAATGCTCCACTGTTTAAATTTTGATTATTGTTCTTTTAGGGGCTTTAGGTGATGACATCATCAAAGTCTATCTTTTAGTACGAAAATGAAATCAAATGTGTAACATATTTCGGTATAGAGACAGGAAGCAAGGGATTCTCAGTTTTTATGGGGGAACCATCTAAAGAAAATTGAAAATAAGGAAAACAGGTCCAGGGCAATCTTTTAAGGTATAATAGTTATTTTGAGATAAAGCCAACGAAACTTTGTGAAATATATTTTATTTCATTAAATATGATAGAATACACTTTATATTTGAAATGTCTTATCTTGTTTGCATTCTCTATAGCTGCTTGTCGTTTCAAAATTAGATTGTTTAAATAATTATTTGATATAAAAATGTTTGGAAATCGCCAGATTGATTTCCAGAGTGGCTGTACAAGAGACAACTAGGAATAGCGCTTCCTCAAGATCCAGCCATACCACTAATGGGCATATATCCAAAAGAGGCTCAAGTACACATGTTTGCTCAACCATGTTTGTAGCAGTTTTATTTGTTGTAGCCAGAAGCTGAAAACAACCCAGATGCCCCTCAACTGAAGAATGGATGCAGAAATTGTGGTAATCTACACAATGGAATATTACTCAGCAATGAAAAATAAGGAAATCATGAAATTTGCAGGTAAATGGTGGGACCTGGAAAGGATCATCCTGAGTGAGTTGTCCCAGAAGCAAAAAGACACA